>RJWJ010001406.1:0-133793 GCA_004363605.1 Indri indri | reverse complement strand
TGTATTCTCATCTGAGATTAGTCTTCACCTTCATTTTCTTAACCTTGAATTTAGGAGCTCTGGTCCTCGCTGACCATCCCTTTCTTCACTACTCAGCAAGACTGTTTTACACACAGAAACTTTGGTAAACTTGGGCCAAACTGGTCGCCACTTCCCATGATGAAACAGACTTAGTAATTTTCCATCCACTGACCCTTCTGCTCCTTGGCTATAAATTCCCACTTGTCCCTGCTATATTTGGAATGGAGCCCAGTTCTTTACTGAGGTCTCGGTGCCCCTAATTGCAATAGTCCTGAATAAAATTTGTTCTCATAACTTTAATTTTTGTCCAGCTCTAGTTTTCTTTGATATAACCCAATCCATCTATTAATCTCCAGAATTAGTAGTCATCTTTCTACAATGACTATGATGCATTCCAGTGTTTTGATATATGTTATCTATTAAACAATTCTCTCTTTATGGAATAATTTAGATCATTTTCATTGTTTTCTTCTTTTATATTATTCATAATGCTACAATAAGCACTTTGTTAATAGTTTCTGCTTTTGTCAAAGTATGTATTTAAGATAAATTGAAATAGTGAAGTAACTTGATTTATGGTTAAAAATATCATTATACCTCTTGCTGCAAATTACAATATTGCTTTGCAAAGGAATGTAATAATTGAAATGCTATAGACAATGAATGAGTACACTAGTCCGTAACATCACCACTATTGGGTAACATTTTGAAATAAATACGTCCTTAGGTATACGGCAATGTAATTCTGTAATTTTTATTTTTATTACCACTGTAGATGCATATTTGCCTATTGTGGTTCCTTTTATGGAATAAATAAGACTTATACAATATATAGAAAATAATAGAAAATCAATTAAAGAATAAATAGCAATATGAGGCAAATTGTGCTTAAAATAAACAAGATATCTAGAATAAAGAGTAAAGCAGAAACACAGCAAATTAGGCAGCATAATTTCTCATGGAGGGGAAAAAATCTTTTCCTGGCATGGCATTTAGCATCAAGTTGGTCAAAATAAGTGCTATAAATTTTTTCCATAAAATTTTTATTATTGTTAATTTCAAACTTTCACAAAATAAATCAAGTTTTAATATAGGCTTTATAATTTGTGTAGTTAATTTCATTTTTAGCACAATCTATCACATTTATGGCAATTGAGAATCGAGGGATTGTATTTGGGTAGTGGTAGTGACAGTGAGTCATAGCAGTGCATCGAGGTAAGTTTTGACCTGGAAATGGAGCACGCGACACATAACTCTTCCCCTGCCCCCACATGCTACTTAGCAGTGAACAAGTGATTTGAAATTAGGTTGAAAGTTGACACAGAGTATGACAAAGTTAGATGTGCCGTGTTGGGTGATCAGTTATAATATCGTAAAGGAGAATCATAAGCCTGTGTTTTCTTTTTTTAACCAACAGACCTTGTGTACATACATTTGGGAAATTTAGTGCCACCCAATTCTGTGGATGTTTGTTTGAGCTGTGTAATGAGTTAAATAAATAGAGAAAACATTGTTCCCCAAACAGAGATGGGCCAATGTAAAGAGGTTTGGACTGGGAGTCAGATGCTCTGCATTCTTTCCTGGCTGTGCAATTTACTTTCTACTGGTCTTTGGTAAAATGCTTGACTATATGATACCATAAGTTTTTACATATTGGATAGATATGAGAAGTACTGCCCATTATGCCATGTTTGAAAGTAAAACAGTACATGAACGTAAGAACATAAATCGTTCTTATTGTTTGCATCTCATCATCTTCTACACTGGGGGATAATTTTGTCCATTTGTGCTTCACAGAGAAAAACAAATTTAATTCATTAATTCAGAGTGAGGTTATCTTCATATTTTCTACCAGTAAACATACCCTTTGTGCAATCCGATTCTAAGAAAGCATTTCTCCACAAGCAATTGCTGAAACAAAGGGCTTTTCAACTCATAGAATTACAATAATGTCAGACAAGCATGCCTTCCAAAATACTGTCATTATTAATAAAACCTTAGAAATAAATGTTAAATAATGGAATTTTAAAATGGAAGAAAAATATGTCTACATTCCGGCAGGCTTATGCTCATATATGAATGTGAGAAGATATTTGCAGACAATATTATCATAAGTTCATGAACAATAATTGTAGTCTTCACTTGATTCCTCATTTTGCCAGTTTTTCTCAAGATTAAATGTGAAAAAATGCATCTGAAATATATTTAATGTGCTATCCAGAAAGCATCGTGGAAGATAGATTTTTCAAAACTCTTTTCAAACTCAATTGAAGATTTACTACATGAGGAGATAGAGATTATTATAAATGATTGCAAGATCTGTCATGAGAAATTCATTATTGAGCTTCTGAATATCTAACTACTAATTACCTGGCAGGTGCTATATATACATACACTCTGTCTCTCACCCAAATACACACACACATAAATGTATATATGTATATAAATCCACATACGTATATATACTTATATGATATCACACACACATTATTGAGTTTTAAAAATCTTCTAACTATTGATTTTTCTTAGGCATCACTATTCTCTACGAAGTATTGCTCACTAGGACTTTAGCTTTCCAGAACCTTTGCTAGTAGATTTATTCAAGTAGGGTTTTCTATAAGTTAACAAAAATATAATTTTCCTGACAAAACCCAGTTTCTAAAGGCTAAAAATAGCATTTAAAATATGTTGTATCTACACAAAGTATATTGTAAGCTTTTGTTCTTGTAATATTTTAATAATGCATTTGTTGCTGGAGAGGATGTGGAGAAAGGAGACCTCTTAAACACTGTTGGTGGGAATGTAAATGAGTACAGCCATCATGGACAATCACATGGAAGTCTCTCAAAAAATTAAAAATAGAATGATCCAACAATTCCACTATTGGGTATATATCCAAAGGAAATGAAATTAGTATGTCAAAGATACGCCTACACTCCTGTGTTCATTGTTGCATTATTCGCTATAGCTGAGATATGGAATCAACCTAAGTGTCCATCAACAGATGAACAGATACAAAAAAAATGGGGCATATATACATAATGGAATAGAATTCAGCCACAAAAATGGTGAAATCCTGTCATTCGTGACAACTTTGATGAACTTAGAGGACATTATGTTAAGTAAAATAAGCCAAGCACAGAAATAATGTCTCAGCTCACTCATATGTGGAATCTAAAAAAATTGATCTAATAAAAATAGAGAATAGAATAGCAGTTACCAGAGGTAGGGGAGGGGAGGAAGGAGGAGAGATGGGAAGAGGTTGGTCAACAAGTACAAAGTTACAAGTAGATAGGATGAAGAAGTTCTGGTGTTTTATTGCACAGTAAAGTGACTATACTTAACAACATAGTATTGTATATTTCAAAATAGCTGTAAGAGAGGATTTTTAGTGTTCTCCCCACAAAGAAATAATAAATGTTTGAGTTGATTGATATGCTAATTACCCTGATTTGATCGTTATACAATGGATACATGCATTGGAACATCACACTGCACTTTATACATACACACACACACACACACACACACACACACACTCAATTATTAAGGGTCAATTAAAAACAAAATAAAACTAAAAAAAAAAAAAACCTGTATTAAACCATTGTCATGGTGGCAAGAAAAAAAAAAGTTGCCACCATATCGACTGCCTGATCTATGAGGCATTTTACATGTATTAACTTCATTGGTACTTTCACTTCCACCTCTTAGTTCAACTTAATTTTGTCATTTCGTAAATGACAAAAGCAGAGCTCTCAGAAATTAAATGTCCAAAATCAGAGAATGAAAATAGAAGGAGCTGTGAAGTAAAGATTGATTAATTAACTCCAAAGTCCACTATCTCATTACATTCCCAAAGGTAGAGACATGATCTGAAACCTGACTTGAAGACATAGAGGATATAAATGCACAGGTAAATAAAACATAGACTGGAATGACATGGTGCCACATTCATACTCTAATTGCATAACCAGACAGCTGGGCATTGATTTTTTTTTTTTTCTTTTCACATGTTGAGTCCTAGCATAAAGTATCATTTGAAAAATGTTGTAAATCTACCAAACAACTTGCTAAACAACATTTGAAAGCCAGCTGTTTACTTCTTTCTCCAGTATCCTCTAAATCCTAAAATCTTTTCAACTGATGCATCCCTAGATTGAATAGAACATAAATATTTTTTTCTAGATATTTTTTCCTGAGAAGGCTGAACTTCTAATACACTTATGAAGGTGTACAAAATATCTATAGTTTAAATAATGTGTGCATTAGTGGGGATGCAGTATGTGGTAGAGACGATATATTAGTCCCCACCATGCTCACTGATCTCTACCATTTTTAACACATTAACTGCTATGTGAGTTGTATTTAACTCACGCTAGTTTTGAGCCCTAGGCCTCATGAAGCATATGTAACTCACATATTTCTACACCTTGGGAGCTGTGTGAATTATTTTTCAAGTTGCATATAACTCACACACAGAACACAATAAAAATAACAAATTTTTCATTAAATTAGAGAGGATTATTTTGTTTCGAAGTCTCTGATTTTCATAATAAAACACCATGGCCCCAAGGGAAAAAAAATTTTTTTCTAGTGTGTCAGTCAAGGTGTTAAAGAATAGAAATATTTAATGATCTCCTCTTTTCTCAAATCTTATAATGGATGGCATATCAGAAAATGAGTTATATAAAGATGTGCTTTTTGTTTATCTAGTTATATATTTATATATTTATTTATAAAATTTACATGCTATACTTTTCTTCATCTTGCTTTAGACTAGCATGCATTTTAAAACTTTTTTTTTTCTTTTTTCCTCCTGCTGGCTATATTTTCGTCCAACTAAAACAATGTTTTCTTCTCCAAGCTTTTCATTATAGCTTGGCCCAGTGAAAATACAGATTTTTAAAACTGATTGTCTAACATGACTTCCAGATAGTGGGAGAGCCCTACCATGGTAGTACTCTTACTGTTTACATACTTGGAGGGAAAGACATAATATGCTATTTAGGATTATGTTAAATAATAATTTTATATTAAAAGAATATGATTGGATGAAGATTATGTCTACTAAATTTTCATTTTGTACCATCAATTAGGGAAAAACCTGTCTTTGGCCTGTATCTGAAATAATGACAACTATTTTGGAAGATAGTGGCAGAATCCATTATCAAGACTATGCACTAAAATATACTAATGGCTACTACCTAATGAGCATCTACTCTGTGCCAGGTACTATAACAGTTGCTAAGGATCCTGCTATAAAATTCTCAATCCCTACCCCCATGGAGTGTCAGCATAGTTTTAGTTCTAAGGACAGCTAAATAAGGTACTAAAGAGACCTGTGTGATATTACAGTCATGAAAAAAATATCAGGGTAACCCAAGTAGCTTCAGGGAAGATTTCTATACAGAAAAGATAAAAGTTAAGTTAACAAAAATACTAGAAGTTGGCTGATGAAGGGGGTTAGGTGGAGAGTAATAATTCAGAAATATACAGGTGTGCAAAAGCAAGTCAACAAGAAAGCAAAGTGGGATCTAGGAATTGCTTTTAATTCAACATGGAGTTAGCACAGGGTCCTGGGGAAGAGAGATGCCAGTGAAGCCTGAGGGGTAGATAGGGGATAGAGTTCCAAAGTCTTTCACTGGAAGATTACGTATTTAAGACAGAGTTTACACTGTGGGATCTTTAGGATGGCCTTAAGCAGAGGAGTAAAATATTTATATCAGATTTTCAAAAATAGCACACCAAATTGTTATCTCTTACTGGCAAGACTACAGATAATTTCTATTTTCTTTTTTTTTACTATGTTTATCTCAGAATATGAACCCATATTATGCTTATAATCAAAACATTTTTTTAAGAGATAGGATGTTTGTTCTGGCAGAAAGGGATAAAGAACTCAAACTTTAGTGATGCATTTTATTTTTATTCCATTTTAGAGATATCGTGTTTTAAAAGATTTTCTCAAAACAAATTTCACTTTCAATGAAATATGAAATAATATTTTCCCATTTTAAAGAACCAAACAGGATATAAATGCTGTGTTAGCATCTAAACCATGACAAGAGAACTGTTGTGTTAAGGCCTGTATCAGAGGTAAATTCATGTTTTATTCAAAACTCTATACCCATTATATTTATGGTTGCTTTACATATTTGAACATCTATGAATTCGCTTTCGAATGCCTATAATAAAATTGGATTGCAATGAGAGAAGGAGGGTTATTGGATAGAATGGATATGAAAGCCCTACCCAACACCTACAATATTACGATTCATGGAATCCATGAAAATTATTTAGTATTACAACCACATGCCCAAAACAAACAAAACTAAAATGAACATCAACTACATCAACACAGAAACAAAGTTTTCTTCTGATGAAATACTAAGCTTGCAGAGACTGTTATGGGATAGATTTAGAGTTGAATGGTTATAATATAGGAAGGTTCCATGGAGAAAGAAAAACAAATGTCAGGACTAGTGAAAATAAAGATACAAAAAGAGAATAAGAAACTATCTGTCACTGAAGAAAAAGTTACATCCTTGGAGCTGCAGAAAATGTATCACACAGATAAAGGGAGATTTAGGTCCCTGCCTTTTAATGTTGTGGGCTTCTATGATTCTTATGCTACCTACGATTGTTTTTAATTACTATTACTTATTTATTTATTCATTAATTATTTGACGAGCACTACTAAGTACTAAATGTTTCCTTGAGTGTTAAATATGGTTAGGTTAGTTAGCCAAACAGATGAAAACCCCTGTCTTCATAACACAGGAGTTATTTAAAATTGCTAGAATCCAAGCCCTGAGAGAAGACTAGGCATGTACTACAAATCTCATGTTGGCTCTGGAAGGTTTATATAAAAATATCTATAGTTGAAATGCAGGGAAACAAGCTCCAAGGACGAGCCTACATTCGAAACATACAAATCATATTAAAAGCACCAAGAGTTGGAAGGCGGTGACTTTACTGGCTTGGGCATTCTTTATTAATCATTGACGTGGTGATTGTTTCTAACAAAATTGCCGCAAGTTAAGAAATATCCAAAAAGGTGAAATAATCTATCCCTATTTCCAAATTAGCCCCTAAAATCTGGGGAAAGGGGGAAGAAGTATTACTATAGTGTCTGTAAACCCATTGAATGCATCCTTGCTGGGAGGACTTTGTCAGGGTATTTTTCTACAAAACAAATTATGCCATCCCTCTACTTAATTCCTTTCTAAAGCTTCCCCTTACCTTAGGAATCTATCTGAAACTTTACATCTCTTGAAATTTTTTTCGTTGAATACCTACTTCTCTCCAGCCATACCTCTCACAGTCCCTTATGTCTTACTCTTATTACCTCCATTCAGTTCTTTAAAATTCTCCATGTTCTTTCTGCTTCTAGACTTTACCCCCTGCTGATTCTTCTGCCAAAGATACCCTTTATCTTACTCATTCCTATTCCAAGTATCACATTCAAAGGCATTGTTTTCCAAGAAGCATTCCATGTTCCCCCAAATCTGGGTTAGGTTTCTTTCCTGCAGGCTGTCGACGTGCACTTTCTACTGTAATGACATCCATTGATCATCATCAATGCCTGGATATGTGTCTATATGATCTAGTAAATCATAAACTCCATGAGGACTGGCATAAACTTTTTTTTTTTTTTTTTTTTTTTATGTGTGTATCTCTCCCAGTTGCCCAGGCTGGAGTGCTGGGACATGATCATAGCTCACTGCAGCCTCAAACTCTTGGCCTCAGTGATCCTCTCCTCCCTCAGCCTCCCAAAGTGCTAGAATAAACTTTTTTTTTTTTTTTTACTAATTGTATTCCCAGTGCTTTAAACAGAGAAATCATTTAATGAGAATTTATGGAATGAGTGAATGAAGGAATCAGAACATGATATGCTTTCTCAATTATCCCCCAATCAGAGAGGATAAAGCTTGCTATAATTAATAAATTATTACCATATTTATTTACCATATATATGCAAACACACACACACACACACACACACACACACACACACACACATATATACCCTAAAAAGAGATTTTATTTTTATTTTCAAACTAATTTTACCTGCTGAGAAAGCATTTCTCGACCTCAAGCAATTTTTACCTAACTTTGAAAAAATGTTTTCACTATCAAGGCCATAATAGTAAATCTAATTTTACATCTAGCATTCTTAGGGACTTACTGATAGCTTAATTTGATGATTTGGGGACTGTACATAATTAGAACAAAAATACATGTTAGAACACATTTCTGAATAACACAGTTATTTTGTGACTACCATTTCCATGGGCTAGAAACAGCATTATCGTCAGCACTTATGGAGGATCACAAACTTGTCAAATATTATACAAGGGAGAGGATATAATTTATATGGAATTTCTGCATATTCACCCCTGATTCCTGTTCCACATTCCAAATTTTCTAATTCATGTCTTTGTTCACTTTGTTCATATTTTAAGTTAAAACTAATTTAACAGCTGTATTATAAAAATCTATCAATAAAAATCTACTTGATTTGAGTTAAAATCAAAAAACCAGAAACAAACTATTATATAGTAAAAATATTAATGTATTAATTATATTTCAGAAATATTTCCCAGGTAGTCAATTTTAACATGACTAGCCTAAATAAAAGTCTACAAAATTGCTTATTCTAATTCATATTTATAATAAAAAGTTCTTCATTAAAAAATGGGATATCTTAATTTTCTCAGAAAAATAATATATTTATATACAGTGGACAAATATTAAATATTTTGTATATATTAAAGGAACACTATTTAGCAAAATCTGTTTGCCTTATAAACAGATAATGAATCATTAGTTCTGTAAATATTTCCTAAGGGCCTATTATTTATGGACATAGACAAGATATGAAAGATTCTAACATAAGTCTACCCTCTAAATGTGCTCATAGAGTACTTCCGGTTATAATAAGCATCAATTGCATCACAGTGGGGTAAATCATACAAACATAAAAAGAAACCCAGAATGATCATAGAAATTACTTCCATCCAATAATGCTGACTTTGGGCATATGAATAGGAGTTTGCCAAATAAGAATAGCAGGAGGGCATTTGACATTATACCAAAAAGTACAAATACAAACGGTTCAGGCTGACCATAGAACATAGCAAAACAAGACTGGTCAGATTGAGTAGGAAGCAGATGGACATGGAGTATAAGGAAAATTAGCTTCAAACTCTCCCACGAGATCAGTTTGGGAACGATAAAACTGTCCAAGTAGATGTAAAAACGTTCCAGTAAGGTCTTGTGTTCCATGACTAAGAATTTGGACTTTTATCCCGAAGGGTTGAAGCAAGAACGTAATTCAGTCAGCATTTTAAACACAAATTCCAGCAGGTTTGCAATCCAGGTACACTCTGCTTTTTCTTTGTTATAAGATGAAGCCTAGGAATTCTCCACTTTCTGTTATCCTCCCATATTTGGCTTCTTTGTTAAAGTTAAAGATTGGAGACACATAAGAACAGACATTTTCTGCTCTTTTGGTCTTTCC
This sequence comes from Indri indri, assembly GCA_004363605.1. Lineage (NCBI taxonomy): Eukaryota > Metazoa > Chordata > Mammalia > Primates > Indriidae > Indri > Indri indri. Next base: position 124,249 of record RJWJ010001406.1, on the reverse strand, counting down.
CACTACTATTCTCAACTTTACTATGACTTTTTAAGAATGGAAAAGAGATTGCATTCTGACAAAGAAGCAAACTTTGACCTCCTCATTTATCTTTTCAAAATCCCACTAGTGCAGGAGGGAATGGGGAAGAGATTACCAACATTCAAATGTGGCTCCTTTGTGACATTTGCCCTTGATATACAGCAGAAGGTGTCTCCTTAAGATTATGGTAAATAAAAGGACATAGTGAGAAGAAAATATTTCTCTATTACACTGTGTTGTCTCCTTTAAAATTCCCCCATACTAGAGAGTGTGTTTGATTATATGTTCCCAAGAGCAAAACCAGTGTATGTTGTGTACATATGTGTGTCTGTGTGTGATGGCCTCAAATAATTCTATGATTCCGAGGATATGAGATGGCTTAATTCTATAATTCTGATCATACAGGATGGCTCATATATATATATATATTTGTATATATATATTCATATATATATATTTTCAAGAATTAGAAGATTTTTATAGACCCTAATTGTTATCTGTCTCTCTCTCTCTCTCTCTCTTCCTCTTTGTGATCCTCCCTCTTTTTTTGTACACAGAAACGCACACACTTTTCTGTAAAATACAGGTTGGCATGAACACATACACGTACACACAGACACGCACAGTAACACAAACATTCATTGCATACTAAGCATTCCAATGTTTGAAGTCTATAATTTTTTTTAAAGAAAGGCAAGAATTACCATGTCTTAGAGTAGCTGGTTTGCACAAAAATACCGTGACAAGTTCTTTAAAGTAGATTAAGCCCTGTAGAATCTTTGAATCTTCTAGTTTCAAAACTCTGAAGTCTTTGTTATTAAAGGCTAATAGCAACTTCTATCCCCCCCGGAACACAAAGGATGACAGTATAAAGGCAGTTTACATCATGTTCAGTTTTTGCCCAGTACCTCCGTTCTTAACTAGTCTATACCCTAATGTATAACTGACGTAATGTTCACAAGTATTTCATTTGAAGTCCTATAATCATTCCCTGTTCACCAGAATATAATTTTCTAAATTGTATTTTGAGAAATACTAGCATGCCAATAAATTGTGGTCCAGAATCAAACGTATTTCAGAAACACTGCAACAAAATACCCACTTCTTAGAACTTCACAATTAAGATAGAATAAATTAAATCCTCAGTGTATTGACACTGTTTACCTTGTTTTACATAGAATTTTTTCAACTTACTTGACAACAGAATCTTCCTCCCCCCACTATATACCACACACACTCACACACCAAATGACATCACCATTCAGTTTTTAGAAACACTGACCTAGAAAATACAATAATTTATAAATCTGTTCATGGCATTCAAGGACTTTCATAGTCTATTTTAGTTGTGTTGCATAACCTTATATCCCCTGAGTCTTTAAATCTGCAATAGCATATTCAGTGTTAGACCTTCCTTAATCATTATTCAAATTACAGCTCAGCCTTCGACCTTCCTGGAACCACCCCACAGCATCAATGCACAGTGGCTTCTGCAGTCTCTAGAAACCTCATTGTTCTGTTTTTCATTCGATGCTTCATAAATATGCTGCTGCCTCTTTGCTAAGTGCTCAGGAAAAAGTTTAAGTAGAGCCTGTTTTGAAGCAGGAAGGCCATGGAGCCCTCTTTTGCAGGATAACTATAAGCAACATTGTAACTAATTTTGAAAATCTAAAAAAACATATGTGGTGGAGAGGCATATGTTCCAAGTTATGGTTGAAACATAACATGGTATGTGGTATGGTCTGAATGTTGGTGTCCCCCCCAAATTCCTATGTTGCAACTTAATATCCAGTGTGATAGTATTAAGAGGTGGAGCCTTTAGGAAGCGATTTAGGATGAAGGCTCTGGTCACATGAATGGAAGTAGTGCCCTTACAAAAAAGGTTGAAGGGTGTGCCCTTTGGCCCCTTCCAGCATGTGAAGACACAGAAGCAAGACGCAACCTATGAGAAATAGGCTCTCACTGTACACCAAAGCTGCCAGTTCCTTGCTCTTGGATTTGCCAGCCTCTAGAACTATAAGAAATAAATTTCTGCTGTTTATAAATTACCCAGTTTAAGGTATTTTTTTATAGTAACCCAAATGAAGTAAGGCAACGTGCAATAGAAAAAAAGAGTCAGAGACATGGGTTCTAGTACTTGCCTTGCTGTTTTCTACATAAGTGATCATGGATGTCTTTCTTTTTTGTGGACTTATCACATTTACACTGAGAAAACAAAGTCATCCTCAGATCATTGTTTTTGCAAATAAACCAAATCCATGTATGAGGATAACTCAAGTTCTAAAGAAAAAGTGTATTATTTAAAACTAGAAAATTAACAATAATAATGAGCATTTATTATGATTTACTATATATGTCTCAATGTACTAGATTAAAAAAACATTCAATACAATAGCTCATTAGATTCTCCTGGTATCCATCCCTATTTTTCAAATGGAAAAACTAAGTTTCAGAAGTTAAATACCATAGAACAAGTAAGAGATGGAGCTGAGATTCAGATATAGTACATAATATCCTTAACTTATAAGCTTTATTGAATGTTCCTATTGTAAAAATCTGTGTATCCCACCAAGCCCAGCACAGCAATAAGCATGTCCTAGTTAACAACAGATGAGCAGACTTATTTATTCACAGAGATATAATGCCTTAGTGGAAATTCTAGCCAACATAAGAGACATCAATTGATATTATTTAGTCAGCTGTTAGTTATAATTAGCCAGAATTTGATTCTAAATCTATTGTTTTACATCATGGTTTCTTAGTTCCCAGAGTAAAAAAATCTGGTCTCATGGTACACTTGAATTTGGGTCCATAATGTATCTATAACCAAGACATTTATCTGTATATACAGGGTGACCAACTTTATATATCTGATTTATTTCTTTCTTTTATTTTTAATGTTGGAATATAAAGGTTTTTTTTTTTTTGAATTCATATTTTGAAACTTGGAGGAACCTTCAAAATTACTTGGTTTTACTTCAGCATAGATTTGGACACCAGGGCATAAAGAGAGGAAATGAGTTACCTAAATGTTTTGAAAATGTGTGTGGCAGGATTGCAATGTTCTGCCTCGTGTCTCAGTAGTATTTGTGGGGATGGTTCTGGTTTCAGGTTTTGAAATGCCCCAATTTGGTGAGGAACTACAAGTTTCAATACATTTTGGGTACTCCATGATGTACGGAACTTCTGGGTCAGATGGTACCATGAAAATGAACTGTAGGATTCATTGAACAGTCTAGCATCTTGAACCATATTATATACAATTTCCATGATAATGAGGGTTTTGTTGTTGTCATTGTTGTTGTTCTGCTGTTGCTGATGTTATTATATTGAACAATCAAGGAGTTGTGGAAATTTGCCTGGCAGAAACTCTTCCTGTCTTGACTTTTCTTCAACTGTTTAAGATATCAGGCCTTTAGGGAGAATTTACTGGACTCAATGTTAAAGGAAGCCAGGCAGCAGGGAGAAAAAAATGGTTGAAAGGCACATAAAGTGCAAGAGATAAAAGTTATCTCAGATCTTCTGATGCCCATTCTTATCTGCTTTTTTCTTCTTTTTGCAAGATAAAGGTATAAAAAATAGTGACTCCTCCTTTTGATCCTCCTTGCCATTATCTTACTGTTAATATTTTTATTAATATTACATATTTAATTATTTTTAAGTATATAACAGTACAGTGCTAAGTACTTTCAGATTTTATTTTTATTATAATATTATGTTTATTATTTAATATCTACCACTAAACTGGGAGAAAAAAATATTACAACCATTTTGTGGATGATATGGATGAAGTTCAGAGAAGTTAAATATATAACATCTCCAGTCTCCCTGGATTCCTCTTTGGTGGTGTTTTTGTACTTGGAGCAGCAAAGCCCAGAAGACTCCCTGGAGCTAGCACACCAGATGGAAGAAGTAATAGGAATTCAGGTTTTTGTAGCTTATAAAGAGACAAGGGGAAAATGATTCAGCCAGGGATGACCATATTCAAAGTTAAGCATTAATTAAATTAGTTACCTACTGAAAATCAGAGGCAGTAAGGACAGGGACATCAGGTGCACAAGGAATGCTGCCCTGGAGACTAGAAAGGATCAATAGCATGACGATTAATTCTCTGGATGCTTCACCCTGCTGCCAAGAGACATGGTATTCTTCTCTCAACCAAAAACCTTGAAGGAAGTATGGCTATGGTGGGGAAATCATAGAGCATAACAGTGATCCTCCAAACCTAAATATCATTCCACTAGACTCCCTCTGTTGCTCTAGTAGCCAGCATTTGGAGGAAAGTTGGGAGTGTTGTGTACATCAGGAAGTCCAGCTTCCTAGTAGACAAAAATATAATCATATTTTATTTTTCTGTCAAAGTAAAACTCCATATTAGGTTGCACCAGGCTACACTAATAAATGCTGTGTTGGTTGAAATACACTTATTTGATTTATTATCTAGACAGGAATAGTTGTTCAGTTTTCCTAGGGTAGAATCATATTCACCATATTCAGATTTGGAAAAGGAAGCACAATCTAAATTATCATCAAGGAATATTCACATGTTCCAAATGATGAATATGTAATACGAAAACTACCCAGTGGAACAGGAAGTAGTTGGCATTTAGTGCAGATGACTCTGGCCACCTGAGACTAATAGAAGGAAATGGGTTGTCTCAAAATATCACCGCAAAGAAAATAACTCTAGAGACAATACTGAAATTAGATTGCAATAAAACAGAACAATAAAGGAGGAAGAGAATTAACATATAGTTAGCTCTGTGCTAAACATTTTACATATATTATCACCCTTAGTCCTTAAAACTTCCTGCATATCAGAATATTACAACCGGATGAGAAAACAAAGGTTCAGCAAGGTAAAAGAAGTTGTCTGAGATGACAGCTAAGTGATGTACCTCACATTTGAACACAGATATATTTAGATCAAAATCCAGTGATCTTGTCTATAGAGGCTACTATTACTGTATTTATTCAATCAGTGTATAGAGTTAAAGGCCACTCTTTTTTGACACATAAATACATATAATGTCTCTGAATTTCACAAGTTTATGTTAAACAATCACAATTGCAATATTTCACCTTAACATCCATTTTATAGTTTGCTATAAATATTATTTTCAGAATTTTTTTGTAGTTGTTTTTCATAACTTATCTGATAAACAAAGCAGAGATGATTGACCTTGTTTTACAGATGAGAAGGTTTAGGTTTAGATGAGGGCTTCTTTTGTCATTTCCGTTCTTTGGGTTACTGTATCATTTCATCACCCATCGGGAATAGTGGAATTCCCACTCTCTTTTGTCACCACGTGTGATGCTATCCTGAATATTTTAGCTCATTTGAGTTGAATTTTCACAGACTAAAATGACCAGGACACATAAAAGTCACAGAATGCTGTGGCTTATTTCTTTGGTGATGTCTTCCCTCCCGAGTATCATACAGAGAAGTTTCAAAGAGGCTAAGTGATTTGTCCGAAGGCAGTCAGCTTGGTCACTGCAGTCAAACCACAAAAACAGGATGCCTGTTTCAAAGTCATTTACCATACTCTTAACTCAACACCTGCTGCTCTTGACATATTGGAAAAGCAACTCTTCCTTCCTTTTTCTGGGTTCTTTCTTTTTCTAAAAGGCTTAAGCTCTGCTGTTCACAAAGTGATGGCAAAAAAAAAAAAAAAAAAAAAAAAAAAAATGGAGCCAAAGTTAGATGAGACCTGGGACAATATCCTTCCCCAGATAGTCACTCTATTTGTCTCTATTTCTCCTCCTAGAATCTCACTGAATGACACCTGACAGCATATTTTTTCTTCTACAGGAATGTAGATCATTTCACCTGCCACCAGAGAAAAATTTAAAAAAAGAAAAAAAAAAAAAGCTGCTGCTTGTTCTCTCTGCTGTATCTTTTAGTTTACGTAAAATTCTTTTGAAGTCAGATGACCTTCGCTTTGATCATTTCCAATTCCATTGCCCCCAACAATCACTGTATTACTCATTTTTCAATTTTATATGTCAAAGGATTTGTTTAATCTTCCACTGTTTCCCCCATTAGAATAACCTTTTATCAGCCAAGTAATTCACATGTTGTCTGAAATTTTTCCATTATTCCTATTTTAAGAAAACATTTTAAGTCAGCTCTTGCTTTTAATTTTGTTTCTCTTTCTCCATCAACAGGATATTTAGAATTGCTTACTTATCTGAGTAGGGATTGATCCAATGTAAGCCACTTTGCTGTATACTTAATTGTCCATTCATCTGAAATGTACTGAGTGCCTTCTTTGGACATACGCTATGGACAAGACATGGTAAAAAGAGAGATGAAATAATAATTGCCCTCTCTCTCAAAAGGTTTATGTTCTAGCTCAGAAAAAAATACCAGACAAATTATTTCAATATATTGTGGTAGATGCCATAAGATTGGTATGTGAAGTTAGCAGTGAGGGAAAATACAATTCTGCTGGTAGAATTCAAAGGAATATTCATGTTACAGGAGACTCTTGAGTTTGGTTGCAAAGGAATGAGTAGGGAGGGGACATGAAGGTAGAAGGGGCTAGGGAAATAGCACAAAAGACTGGAAAAATAGTGATTAATGAGGTTGAGAACCAAAAGAACTAAAAAATCTATCTCAGTCTCCAAAGATTGCCATAACAGAATACCGCAGACTGGGTGGCTTAAACAACAAATTTATTTTCTCATTGCCTAGGGGCTGGAAGTCCAAGATCAAGGTGCCAGTAAGGGTTAGTTTCTGGTGAAGCTTCTCTCCTGGGCTTGCACATGGCTCCCTTCTTTTTCTCTGTGTGTTGTCTTTGTGCCTGGACATCACAGTGTCTCCTCGGTATAAGGACACCAGTTACATTGAATTAGGGCTCCAACCCTGGTGTTTCTTCCTATTTTCATAAGGATGTCAGTCCTTCTGGATTAGGGTCCCACCCTTATTATCTCATTTAACTGTGATTACCTCCTTATTGGTTCTATCTCCAGATAAGTCACATTGGGTGTCTTGGCTTCAACATGTTAACTTTAGGGAAACACAATTCAATCCATAACTTTCTGCCCTCTGAACCCCTGCAGATTATGTACTTTTCATATGCAAAATGCATTCACCTCATCCCAAATTGCCCCAAGTCTTAATGCATTTTAGCATCCACTATAAGTCCACGCTTTCATCTGAATATCATCTAAATCAGGTATGGGTGAGAACCAGAGGCATGATTCATCCTGAGGCAAAACTTCCCTCAGCTATAAACCCATGAAACAAGACAAATTATATGCTTCCAAAATACAATGACGGGACAGGCATAGGAAAGACATTACCATTCCCAAAGGGAAAAATCAAAATGAAGAAAGGGGGATGGGCTTCAGGTAAGTCCGAAACCTAGCAAGGAAAATTTCATAAGATCTTAAGGCTCAGGAATAATCCTCTGGGCCCACTGGGGTAGCAAAGTTGCCCCCGTGGACCTAGGCAGGGGTCCTGTCCCATGACTGGGTGGCCAGCCCTGCTCCCAAGGCTATGGCTAGCAGCCTCTGCTTCCAAGACTCCGGGTAGCAGCCTGGCACACTAAAACCAAGGAAGAGATCACTTAACCCTTTGAAACTGAGGCAGACACAGACTTGTCTCTGAATTACACTAAGGGTCACTCTTCCCTTTTCCTGAAGAATACAGCATGTTCACAGTCAGACAGTGATTTTGTCCTGTTCTGTAGAATCCCAGAAGTTTGAAAGGCTCCCTTTATTTCATCCCATCTCTGGTCTTTTAATCCAAACTGGCAGTGTCTCTGCTTGTATAATTCAATCTCTATTGCTGGCTCTGTTTATACGGCTTATTAAAATCAGGAGTAATCTCTTTACGTAGCAGTTGTCCAGCTATACTCCTGGTGTTCTCTTGTGCTTTCTTATTTTTTGCAATATGGATAAGCTGACAATTTTCCAAATTTTCAAGTTCTGGTTATTTTTTGCTTAACAATTCCTTCAATTTATATCTTTCCTTTCACATTTAACTATACATAGTAAAGAGATACCAGCCTTTACTTTCAGAACTTTAATTAGAAATCTCCTCAGCTAAGCATCCATGTTCATCAATTTTAACTTCTATGTTCCACCCAACATGAAAATACACTTCACCCAAATTATTTGCCACTTTATAACCAGGGTATCTTTTCTCCTGGTTCCAATAACGTTGTTCTCATTTCCATATGGGACCTCATCAGAATCACCTTTAACATCCATATTCCTATGAAAGGTTCCTTCAAGGCAATCTTTATTCTACCATGTGACACAACAAGTGTTCAGTTGGAAAGGGAAATTTATTCTCCAACTGAAGGTGAAAGCTTGGTAGAAAGTTTTCACTCTCAGAAAGTTTGGGGAAACTTTGCTTTAGCCAACGGTTGTGGTTAATGGAATTCAGCTGTAGAGAGGAGCCCAGAGAAGACAAGGTGACACTCAACATTGAATTGTATGGACTTTACATAACAGAAAACTTGGATAAGCTTCTACAATTAGAATTATATTTCTATCTGCTTCCTTTTTCATGAGTGTACTTCCAATTATTATATTCAATTAACACAATTGCTATAATTTTTCCCTGCTTGGCTTTATGCAGAGGTGAAGTGGGGGATAGAAAGAAGTGTTTAATGAGTGTTTGACTGTCTATCTTTGTGTCTTAGGGATTTGTTTTTCTTTTAGAAATTTTTTGAAAATAAGGGGCAGCTGGAGTATACTTGTGCAGGAGCATCATTCTCATATTTTAGTGTGAATAGAATCTCCTGGAGAATATTTTAGATATACATTGCAGGGTTCTGCCCCAGAGTTTTTGATTAAATAGGCATGGGAGGACCTAGGAGTTAATGTGCACTTCTAAAATGTCTCCAGGTGATGCTGAAGCTATTAGTCTGGGGACTTTGGTTTGGGAAATATTATCAAGAAGGAAGCTCTGGACATTTGTTTTAGTGACATTTCCAAATGCTACAAACACTACAGCTCACCGTTTATACACACACACACATACACACACACACACACGTATGTATATGCATATATGTACATATATGTATAATGTATACAACTCTAAAACTAAAGAATATGTCTAGACATGGGCAGAAAAATCTGAGAACCTAACAATCCGGTATGTACACTGGTACCATATGGAGAAATCAGCTTTAAGGTTATTTTTGGCCTGGAGCAATATAGCCATATACAGTGTAGGAAAATGCCAGTCTCCTCACAAGGCATAAGTTTAATATATTAAAATTCTAAAAGGGGGATTTGTGCCCAAAGCTTTCTTCCATCCAGACTTCAATCCATCCATCTATCCACCCATTCACTTATTTATTCAGTCAGATGAGCACTTTTCTACCTACAAATAAATAATTTCATTGCCTTGATTATGCCTATACATGCATGTATCTCCTTCCAGATATATGAATATACTACTAAATCTTTTGACCATAATCTGACCATAAATACTAGCATGATGGCAAATACGATAGAAAAAACATTTATCCAAAATGTTCATTTCCTTTTCTTTGGGGCATTTTTAAACTCCTTTTCTTTCTTTCTTTCTTTCTTTTTTTTTTTTCATTCACTTTCTCTTTGGACGCTTTATCTAATTCTTAAAATCCTAGAATTATTCATTCAAGGGAGCTTTAAAAGTAATTTTTGTGTTCCTGACTATTCTTAGGTCTGTCATATACAAGTGTTGAGGTAAGATCGCCATTTTTCAATTATTAAATGTATTCATGTTGGATTTCTTTGCTAAAGGTGGGTTATTCCTCACCTATTCAAATTAAGGATGAAAACAGAGAAAACTTTGATTAATTTTACCTCAACTTTCATAGACACTAATCCTCACAAAATACCTCAGGAAGAAAAATCAGTACTATTTTCACAGATGAGAAATATAAGGCTTTAAGAATCAACCTGTACACATGGTAGGAAGTTCATCCATGGTGAAGGTGATGTTTACCTCAGACTTGTCTCAATCCAAAGCCTTTACTATTTCTACCAGACTAAAGCATGAGAGGGCCATTCACAGCTGAAGGAAACATTGGGTATTGACCTAAGATTGGAGCTCTGAGCTGGTTTCTACTTCTCATGCTTGACATTTGTTATGTTTATTTTGTCTCAGAGTCTCCGCCAGTGGCTTTCCTATCTTTCATACACAGGGCCATTATGTCTATGAATGATTTCCTCTTCTATTAAAGCAGTTGGTACCTCTAAGCTTAACTGTGTTTGTGCATAATATTAATATGCAGAGACTTGTTCCCTTCTGGTGCTAACTTCCTCTCTGCTCCAATTACACAAGTGGCTGAGACCTACCATTGGAATTGTTAGTTGCATTAAATTGAGAAATAGTCACAGGTCATAAACCTCCCAAATAAATAGTGCTCAAATAAGATGCGCACAGAAATTAAAGTTCTAGATCACGTTTATTTCCAAGTTTTACTGTGTTCACAGCATTTTCCTCTTGTTCATGTAATGAATCCTTATTTGTTTAATGATAGTGATTAGATGCCTTAAATTACCAGAAATCAAATCCATTCCCCTCAGCACTGGGCATATATAAGAGAACTTTTAGTTGTGCATTCTCCAGGCTCCTTTTTATAATGGTACTAAATACATATAAACAAGCATCTGTCGCGGTAATTTAAATGTTTTCTCCTTCTGTACTTCATGTGTATTAAAAACAGAATGTGTTATTTAACATATTAGTTATGTTCATGGATTAGAATCTTAATTTGTGAATAACTAGCATATAAAGATCACCAAGCAAATGTAGTAAAGAATATCTTTTTGACTGAAATAGGCCCATCTTTCATTTTACTGTGTGTTTTATATTCATTATTCAGGATCACATTTCAAAGTACTTAGACTCTACATCTATAAGAGGTCACAGCTCTCCTTGCTTTAGGTGATTTTAAAGAAAATAACTACTTTTCTTTAAACTATCCAGAGATTCAAATACAATTTTGACATTTGCTGCCTTGAAATAATGGTGCTAATTAAAATTAAATTGGAATAGAAATTGAAAATTAAAATGACAAAAAAAGAGGGCCCTGGAGTTCAGACAAATATATATGTATAATAGAGTCAAAGAAGAAGAGAATGGTTGGATAATAGTATGTTGAATTGATTTTCAAATAAAATGTTAATAAGTATAATGGAGGCTTGTATATTCTATGTAAAATAAGACAACTCTTACCATACTATTTTGGGTGCCATGACAATTGATGTGTAAGAAAATAGATGAAACAGGAATTAAACAGTTCACAATGAGAAAGGTCAGTATATACACATTATCAGAATTTTTTTCATCATTTTGCTGCTTACAAATTCAAGTGGAATTGCAGAATAAAGCCAATTTTAAAAACATGCCATTTGGCCCATGCTCCTCAAAAATAACAAGATTTAAACTCTATAATCAGTCTATAAGGAAGTGCTTTGCACTTAAATTAGCCAATAAATGGCTTTCATTCTCTCTTCCATGCGAACTTTTGCAGCTTTATATAATATTAAATGTCTACGGAACAAAATATTCTATATTAAAGAACAGCCTCCTGAAGATAGTTTAATTAGTAATTGGTATGCCAATTAATAAAATAATGTTACCTTCAAATCATCTGTATAATTGTATCCATATTTAGACATTTTGCCATTTGTTTATTTAGATAATTATTTTAAAGATTATATTAATTCTTTATTGCTGTGTAACAAATTACCACAAATTTAGTACCTTAAAACATTTATTGTTTCATAGTTTCTGTAAGTCATAACTGTGTAGCATGAATTTATTCTCTGCTACGGGTTTTAGAAGATTACAGTCAAGGTGTTACCCACAATACAACCCATCTGAGTCTGAAGGGCCTCCTTCAGGTTCATTTAGATTGTTGGAAGAGTTCAGTTCCTTCTGGTTGTAGTAATGAGGTCCTATTTTTTGCTAGTTGTTACCAGGGAAAAATCTCAGTTTCCAAGGATGCCCAGAGTTCCTAGCCAGACAGCTTCCAAAGGCAGTTCACAACGACTCTGTTTGTTTTCTTCCAAGACAGCAGAAAAGCATGTCTCTCTTAGTCTTCCTCTAGGATCAGCTCGAGGAAATGCTCTGTTTTCAAAGGACTCATCTCATTAGGTCAGCCTCCTCCAGCATAATGTACCTATTTTAAAGTTAACTGATTTGACACTTTAATTGAATCTGCAAAATACCTTCACAGCTGTGCCTGGATTAGTGTTTGAATACCTGAGATAAAGTATAAATACATCACAGGTTCCTAGCTCTTGAGGGGCATATTAGAATTCTACCTACCGCAAAAATTATGAGTGAAGGCTCTTCATGTAGCAAAGAGATTCCATGAGAGACTTTAACTAGAAAACAGCATAACTTTGAATGATCCAAAAAAAAAAAAAAAATCTGAGTTCAAGCTCAGACTACCTTGAGTTAACCTTCAGGCTCTGCCCCTTGGGAATGATTTTTTACTTTTCTCTATAAAAGTAAAATTTCATATCCCTTATAGATAGGATCCCTATATATCTTTGTTTACCCAGAAAAGACCTAGTTACCTCAATTTTTCTGGTGATATTAGTAATGGTGTCATCTTTCATTCTAAAATGTTTCCCTATTTGGACAATAAATCACATGATCTATAATTAGATACCTTAAACTAACAGAAATCAAATCCATTTTCCCCAGCAACAGGCCTATATATGAGAACTTATATGACTATTATGAGGATATAATAAGAATATGTATGTAAATTCTTGCATTGTGTTTGGCTAATAGAAGGCACTCAAAAACCATTAGTATAAATACAGCTTTTTCACCAGCCTAGATTTGTATCTGTGTACAAAAGTTTTATGTACATAAACATCACGCCACATTCAATATTGAATACAAAACAATAATAAAATAAGAATCTAAGATTTAAGTTGCATGAGACATAGTTAGGAATGTTAGAAACTTGGGAAACAAAATTTCAGAGCCAAAGTTGTAAGTTAATTTATTTTAAAAATTTGGAATTTGAGTGATTGGTTATTTTTTATGCAGGGGTGCTACATAAGGGTTTTTAGAAGAGACAGAATTTAGAATAATTCTTACAAAGATGAGCAAAATGCCTATCAGTTCAGAAAGGGGAGGGCATTCCAGTTAAAAAAAAAAAAAAAAACTCAAATCAAACCCAGAGAATGAGCAGCAACTGGGTTAGAAGTTCCACATACATTGAACACAAAATGATGACAGGACCCAGTGACAGATAGAGCCAACAAGGTGAAGTCTATTTCAAACGGTAAAACATTTTTGACAGCTGGGCAAGAACTATATGTGTTTTTAATAGGTGACTGACACAATCCACAGTCTGCCAAGTGACTGGAAGGGTCAAGGATTGATAGAGGAAACAGGGTCAGAAGAAAATTCCAATTATTTTAACAAAAATAATGGAGTCTTCAGTTAACATAGTAGTGACATGAAAAAAGAGAAAAGTGCAGAAATATAAGAAATGAAAAAATATATATGTGTGCATATATATGTGCATGTATATATGTATATACACGTAAGATGACAAAATATATGTGTATGTGTATATTTATATGAGTATACATACACACATGGAATGAAAGTATATATGCATATATATGTATGAATATGTATATACATAAACACATATATTCTATTTCATGTGTATATGTGAATATATGTGTGTCTATATCTCTATCTCAAAGCAATATATACAGAATATAAAATAATTATTCAGGGATGTATGAGGGGCCTATTGAACAAAAATAGACAAAGGCATTCAAGTAGTGGGAATACCAAAATTTAAATTAGCATATTTACCAATAAAAAGTTCAGTTAGCCAGACTATAGCCAGGTATGTAAAGTATTACGGAAGTGCAGGAGCAAAAGTGGAAAAAAGCAGAATTAAGCATGGTTTGCACTTTATTAAACTGAAGAGTTTAATAAACCAAAGACATAGTAAGAATTTGGCCAGGTAGAGTTAAATGTTGCCTCTCAGACAAGCATATTCCTTATCTGATTGCTATGTTTTATCAAGAGGGCCCCTATTTTATGGAATTATAACTACAATTTCAGCTTTGGACGTGTTGTATAGAAACATTTGGGAAGAAGGCATGCTGCATGGAACCTTAAAAGGAAGACTGTGACATCTTGAGTCTGCATGTTTAAGATATATAAAATATTATATATGTTATATGTAATATATATGCATATATGTGTTTAAATACATATACACATACATATGCATGTATGTGTATATGTATGTAGATGTGCGTGTGTATCTCCTTAGTGCCCCGTTAATTCAACGAACTCATCATCAACATAAATGATGAAGAAACTAGAAGACAGGAATAATCAAAGACAATATCTATATGGATGTTAACCTCAGTTTGTCATAACTTAAAAGTCTCTTGCTTAGATTATTTTTTTTTTTCTTACTATGGTCCTAGATGTTTGAGCCCACTCAGAATGGCAGTTGAGCAGAGAGTAAACAATATGCATACTCTCAATCTATGGTAAGTATTCTTTCTATTTGACTTGCTATTTTTTGCCCAATTACTTCCAGTGATCCAGGGAGAGTATAGGTTTCAACAGCATCCTTGACTGCCTTTTTTATGCTTCTAGGAAGTGTAATGGTCTCCCTCTGCATCTCGTAACTGATACCATTAATTAGACCTGACAAATTAATGATAGGCTATGTTAACCACATTTGTCTAAGCATTTCACAGATATCTCCTGCTTCCAGTGAGAATCATTTAGATTAAAGGAAAATATTTAGAATACTGAATTCCCCCACAAAGTCAGGTTCCTTAATCTCAAAATTGTCTCAGACAGGATTTTTTCAAAGGGTCGGGCTAAAATCCATGGCATACATTTTATCAAAAGCAGCAGAAATCTCCATAGACCAGACAGTTTGAAATCCCATCCTGATGATTAAAAATCATAAAAAATTCCCCTTTACTGATCAAGTAAACATTGCTATACTCAGCTAGACGAGGCACTTTATGTTTTGCTTTTTCTGAGTTACGTCTATTTTCTTTCACATAAACGATATTCCTGCTACGTTGAATTACTTGCTAATCCATACATGTGCCTTGAGGTGTGATATCCCTTTGAAATTGATTTTATTCAGGCAAGCAAGATTTGGCTGTACCTGCTTAGTTCATCTTCACTTTATCTCATGAGAGTATATGCAGCAAAGCAAAGAATACACAATTCCCTTCCTATGGTGTTACAGTGGCAGGGAATAGGTGGTAGTCTGGGCAGAAAAGCTGCGAGTACTGGTTCTTCATCCATCTATTTAACAAACTTCATGCTAGGTGCTATACCAAGGCTTATCTATTAAGGTCAACCAGCGAGGAGTAAGTGGGAACAATCGAAGCATGCAGAGTCCCAGCTCTTTGGCTTAGGCATCAGGTACTTCAGAGAAGAGAGATGTCTCAGGCTCTGAGAAATCTTGCCTCAAGAAGAGAGGAAGAATCAATAAAAGACTGAATTACATGGGTGCAGAAATATAGTTAGATTGATAGAAGGAGCAATATTTGATAGCACAACAAACTGACTGACTATAATCAACTATAATTTAGTGTTTACTTTGAAATAACTTTTTTAAAAGAGTGGAATTGGAATGTTCCTAACAGAAAGAAATGTTAAATGCCTGAGATGATGGATGCCCCAATTACCCTGACTTGATTAATTCACATTGTATGTCTGTTTCAAAACATCACATGTACTCTAAAAAGATACACAAGTATTATGTACCCGTAATAATTAAAAATAAAAATATTTTTTTTTTAAAGAATTCAATTACAAAGCAAGACTGAGATAGTGGACTGGTAGGCCCTGCTTGATAAAGAGTCATGAGACCCAAAGCAAGGTCTCTGATAAAACGTGAAGTGGTAGAGAAGCCAGCCCAAACCAGCTGAAACCAAGGTGGCCATGAAAAACGGCCTCAGATTACTCTCACTGCTCATTATACCCTACTTATAATGTATTAGCATACTAAAAGAAACTCCCACCAGTGCCAAGACAGTTTAGGAATATCATGGCAACTGCTAGAAGTTACCTATATGCTTAAAAGAGGAGGAACCCTCCATTCCAGAAACTCCTCAACCCTTTCCCAGAAATCTTATGAATAATCCTCCTTCTGCTTAACATAAAATTATATAAACAGGATAAAGTAAGACCCCAGAAATTCACAAAGTGCTGTTCTCTGTTGCTCTGAGAGATAGCTGCTGCTCTGTTTGTGGGGCAGCTTCCTTTTTTTCTTTTTTTTTTTTATTTCAATAAACCTCCTTTTGCCTTACTTTTTTGGCTTGCTCTTGAATTCTTTTCCTGCACAAAGCCAAGAACCCACTTGGCCTTCATGCCAGACCCTAATTTTGGGGTCCACTTTCTTATATCTTAACTGTTTAGCAAAAACTATATTAGAATATGATATCTCTTTCCATTTTTCCTCAAGGTCAGAGCTAGTTCAGGATGCGTTAGAATCTAGTACTAGGTCCCTTACGTGGCTTCGTGGCCAAAGAGGGAAGGGCTCATGCATCAGTGAATGATCACATGGTTTTACCTCTGTAAATATCCTGGACCCAGAACTCCATAGGAGTAACAGAGCTGAGGAGTCTAATAATGTCCTCAGCATTTAACCACAGCATTCAAAGTACCCCTGTAAATCCACCACCTGTGTTGGAGGGAGAAGGAAGAAACTAAAGAATACAGTTATATAATGACCAATAAGATACGTATGATTAGAAACAATTCTTTTCATAGGTGCCCACAGACCAATAGCAAAGTTTGAAAAGAGGTTGCCATTCTAAATTTTCATTGTCTGAAGTGGTAAATTAAAGTACGATTCAAAAAGTATATGTAGGTGTGTATGCATTCACTAAAAAAATTAAATTTCTTCAGTGAAATAGGGAAATTAATAATGACATACTGGAATTGCCATGATTATTAAATAAGAAGAAAGAGAAGGGATATGGAAAATGCTATTGATGATGTCTCTCATACACCGAATTGCCTGTATCAGTGATAGAGTATTTTCAATATTCTCATAGCTTCCTAATTCCAATGGCTGCGTCTCTTTGTTTCTCTGCCCCTCTGTTGGCGGGTTTTCTCCAACATGCCCAAAGGTTGCTAAACTGCAAGTAGTTATCTATTTTTTGTATGAAGAGTTAATACTCAGGGTGCAACTCTCTGCCATTAGGTAATGGAAATTGGTATATAAATGACCCAGTCTTTAGCCCTCTGACCTCACAATTCTGATCCTGCTCTACACCATTTCTCAATAGGTCCTTACTTTGTTTGAGCTTCATTTGCCCACAGAAGTAAAACTAACATACACTTTATTACTTTTCTTCCATTTCTTCTCATTTTACCCATTCCCTCCTTTGTAATTGCTATAATCATCTCCCAGTTGGAAGTACCTGCACTGAAGACCTTAATGTTTGCTTTTTGGAAAACCCAAATTAAGATAGAACAGTTTTTTCCTCTTATCTTTTCACTCCCATAAACACCTATGCAAATATTTAATTTCATATTTTGTTATCACTAATCCACATGTTTATCTCACCTACCAAAAATGTAAAGATAAAAATAAACATAAGAATAAGATTTTATTCAACATTCTAACTTTAATACCCATTACATCAGTAAGTGGTTATAAAGCAAATGAATGAATGAATGAATGAACAAAGAATGTGTAGATCTAATATCCATGAGTTATTCTACGCATCAGTGAGTATTTAGCTTATCAATATGGCAATAAGTCAGATGACAATACTAGATGGTAATTTCCATACCCTCTGAGAATTTAAATCCTGACTCACCGGAGACCAGATTTCAAAGAAGTGAGCTGTCGTTTTCCCAGAAAGGAAACTGGAGTAGACAGTGGTGACCCATTACAGTAGTAAAAATATTTGGCCACCTCAGCTAGGTGCAAATAGGTAAGACGGTATATTGGACTAAGTATTTCAGGTGCATCTGGGAAAGTGTGGGAAAATGAGATGGATAATACTACTTTAGGTACTGATTTTTCTACTCTAGGAAATAACCCTCCATTTATAGGCCCTTCTTTCCATCTGAAATAGTTGTTCTACAAGTTGGAACTGACAATATACAAAATGTTTTACTGCCATGTGTCAGGTAGTTTGATACATTTCATGCCTGAATAAATGCAAATGAAATTTTAGCGGAGGGTGCTGGAATAGCAAATGGCTTTTCATAGATCAGGGAATAAGGGATATGTCTCCCATGGAGAAACTCATGGAGACAATTTGTCTGATTCATAATTTCATTGCCAGAATAAAATCAAATGTACATAAGTCCAGGCATACTAATGAATAAGAAGCAGAATTGGCTTTTACTCTGCCTACTGAATTGTCCACTGTTTGTTGAGAGAAGGAAACAGAGCATTGTGGATCCAAATGTCACCCCAAGGTGTTATAAGCACCATAACTTGCAGATTAACATTGATTGGCCTTTTACAAGATGCTTTTGAAATGACAATGATTCTTCAGTGACATGGCTTCCCCAAGAAGACATATGCTGAAATGGTTGGATAAAATGTTCTCATGAATTTCTTTAAATTTGGACATACTATAAAATAAATCTGACTTTTGAGCCATGTCTTAACAATTGATTTAGACAATTATTGGTTTCCTTTTTACCCAAATAACCTATTTTTCTACTCTCCCTTTCCTTAGAAAGATATCATCTACTATTTTTATTTATTAAAGAAAGCTGACTTTAGTTTTTATTAATTGTTAATATAAATATTACTGCCAACTAATGCCTTCATTTCACGTAAGAAGTTTACTTTTCTAAAATGAGTCTTTACATTTGTAGCTTAAAAAAACAAGAATACATTTAATGTTCTAGTTGGTCTATGTGGTCTAGTTGTGGGAAAAATGCACAATTTTTAAATTGCAACAACAGGGCATAAATTCCCTAAACATTATGTTAAGTGAAATAAGTAAGGCACAGAAAGATAAATCCCGCATGTTCTCACTCATATGTGGGAACTAAAGATTAAAAACAATTGATCTCAAAGAGACAGTAGAACGACGGTTACCTGAGGCTGGGAAGGGTAGCAGGGAGGAGAGGATAAAGTGGGGTTGGTTAATGGGTGCAAAAATATAATTAGATAATTAGATACAATGAACAATATTTGATAGCACAACAAAAATTATATTTATGAGAGAATTTTGATGTTATTTTTGTAGGCTTGTTGGAGAAAGGCAAAGGCAGATTTTTGAATACATACATTTTAAATATATCATTCACTTATTCCATACTGTGAATTCTACAAGTATTGAGTGAACGTATAATTTGGAGATTCTCAAAAACAGACTATTGAAATTTTCCTCCAAAAGGGCTTTTCTGGATCACTCAGGTTTAGGAGGTTGACAGAGAAAGATGGAAGACTAGTGCCCTGTCTGTACACCCATATGCCCATTCAAACCGGGATCAGGGGACTATAAAACAGTGGGAGTTTACTTGGCTTCAGACTATGACAAATCTAAGAGAAAACAAAATGTAATGCATATGTTGACAATGGATTTTTTTACTGTCATTCTAAATTTTTATTTTAAAAAAATCTACATATAGTTACTTAGCAATTCTTAGTGACCTAATAAGTCACCTATTGCATCAATGATAATGGTAAAAGAAGACA
Organism: Indri indri; assembly: GCA_004363605.1. Taxonomy (NCBI): domain Eukaryota; kingdom Metazoa; phylum Chordata; class Mammalia; order Primates; family Indriidae; genus Indri; species Indri indri. Next base: position 104,561 of record RJWJ010001406.1, on the reverse strand, counting down.
TGGTAGAGTCTTGAATTACTGTGTTCCTGTGTGAGAGTGTGTGTGTGTGTGTGTGTGTGTGTGTGTGTGTGTGTGTGTGTGTCTGTGTGTAGGCACACACACCCACTTGTATTCTGAGATAATTTAATTTAATTTTAGTGTTTTCTACTATAGCAATTGGAAGAATCTGAAAGATTCCCAAACTTTTTAAGAAAATAAATTTCAACAATGTAAACTCTGCATGACCTGACAATTTATTGGATGAAGGGAAAAATGGATGATTCTGTAATAATTTTTAAGGTTTAAAAGAGTTTTGATGTTATTTTTCAGTTTTGGAGGACTTAATTTTGATGCATTTTTCTGCCACTTAGTACTAATTCAAGAACTCTGTGTGTGGGGGGATATGTACTATGTCAAGCACAATACCAGACACTAAGGGACAAGTAACATAGTCCTTGTCTTCATGGTATTTATATTGTGGTGTTTATAGTTTAAAAGGCGGTGTGAGATGACAAAACATAAAAACATACATATACATAAAAATCAGATAATGTTAAGTAGTATAAAAAATTCAACAATCTAATATTGGAAGACTGAATTTTGAGAGGCTGGCCAGTAGGGACAAGAGTGTATCTATAGGGGATCCGGGTATAACAAGCAGTCTTTTGATAGTTTGTCATGAGACTAATACTTTGAGGTTAAAGTTAAGTTGTATGGATGAAAATTGAATTCACAGGGATTGAGATTTCTAAACAACTGAGCATGAAGAAAGAGAAAGGGCCTACTCATAGAGTCACAAATGGTGCAAGGGAAAGATCCCAGAAAATCAGGAAATATTAATAACATTCCCAGATTTGGTAACAAGTTAAAAAAATAACAGATTAAAAAATGCTCTTATATTGCTATTACCTTTTCTAAGTAAACCGTTTTTTTAGAAAAATGAGCCATGAATGCTGTCTAGTTATGTCAGCTAAGTAAGATTGATGACACCTCATTTGAGTACTAGAATCTGAAATTAATTAAAGCATTTTTTTCTTGAAAAACTCTCCAGACCCATAACAGAAAAAAGACAAAAAAGAAAAGAAAAACATATATATGCTTGCTACAAATTCTGAGTTACAAACTGGAGAGCAGTAGAGAAGTCTTACCAAGAGCTAGAATTGTATCCTCTGCATTATGATGTCCTCTATAGTCAGCAAAAGACACAATACTCAAAGAATATTGCTCTGGGCTCATTTGGCCAAGAGAGGTTTACAAACTTTGATATTGTAAATAGAACATCTTCAGTAAAGTCATTTTTTTCTCCCTCACATAAATAATAGTATATTATTCTTATAACAATGGTTTAATATCAATAACTCTTTTTTTTACTTTCAACAACAGATTTAAAAAAAAAAATTATCTACCAGGTTACTGACGCTGTGCATTCGTGTCAACCAAGTCAAAACCAATGCATTTCACACTAGCAAATTCAGCACTTGGTATTAGTACAGGGCAAATAAAATAATAATCAGAGATTTAAGATATTAAACATGTTTATTTTTTTCAACTGACAAGGCGTGTGCAAAAGAAGACTCAAAATGTGATTCTAATTTTAAAAATGAATTTTTAAATAAACTAGTTTATTGAAGTATATAAAACATCCAGAAAATTTGAACAAATTACTATATAGCTTGATGAATACTGCAAAATGAGCACAGCTGTGACTCACCACTCAGATCAAGAAATAGGACTTGACTAGTACTATAGAAGCCTCATAATGCTTCCTCCAGCCACTAGGCTAAGCCTCATCCCAAAGGACTAACAACTAATCAGACTTCTAACTGTATATATATATATTTTTTTCTCTTAATGGAATCACAAAGCACTATTCTTTTGCATCTACTGTATTTTTCTCAGCATCATGTTTGAGGGATTTTTACTTGCTATAATATCTCCAGCCTTTCTTTGGAAACCTAGGAGAACATTAAAGGCTAATGTAGCTCCATACATTTCCCTCAGGTACAAAACAGAAGATAAAGGAAATGAAAATCTTCTCCAAATAATGATGAATGCATACTAATTTTAAAGGATACTAGGTATAATACCTGTTCAACATTGAATTCATACGATGACAAAGATATGTATTATGGTAAGCTCCATCTTAAATATTCAGATGGAATATATCTCTAGTGGAGCCAAGTTATTAGTATTGATTTTTCAGGTGATTATGATGTGCAGCCAAGTGGCCCAAAAAGCAGGCAGGTACCCTGGTAATTGTCAGACATCCTCTTCCTTATGATTAGCTTAGTCAGTGTGTTACTATGTCGTGTATTTACTTAAATAAATTCAATAGTTAAAGAAACTGATAGGCCTGCATTTCTTCATGGTTGGAAAGCTAAAAAAAAAAAAAATGTAGCTATGAGATTTTATATGTGTGTGTGTGTGTGTGTATTCATTCCACCTACAGTGATATATATATGTATGTATGTATATAACTGGAATCTGGTCCCAACTGTTGTGCCTTCCCAACCTTTCCCTTTTACTGTTTTCTTTTTTTCACTCTTGCTTTGGTTTAGTTTGTTTTTCTTTTTCTAGTATTTAATGTAGATGCTTAAATTTACCAGTTTGGAATTTGTCTTTTTTAATGTAGGTGTTTACAACTGTAAATTTCTCTCCGATCAGTGATTTTGCTGCACCTTGTAAACTTTAGTATATTGTGTATGTATTTTTTTCCATTCATCTCAGATAATTTTATAATTTCCTTGTAAATTCTTCTTTAACAAATGAATTATATATGGCTGTGTTTATTGCTTAATTTTCATAAATATGTGAATTTTTCCAAATTTCCTTCTATTACTAATTTCTATTTTTCTGGAAAATGTTACATGTGCACTTAAGAGACTATGTATTACATTTTTGTTACATGAGTACTATATAGGTATATACTGACTCTAGTTGCTTTGTATTGCTTTCCAAGTCTTCTATTTCCTTGCTTGTCATCTGTCTAAGCGTTTGATTCATTATTGAAAGTGAATTATTGAAGCCTGTATTATTGACAAATTGTTTATTGCTCCCTTCAATTCCATCAGTTCTTACTTTATGTATTTTTGTGCTCTTTTGTTAGGTGAACACATATTTATAATTATTAGATCCTCTTGAAAAATTTTAATTTTATCATTAAAAAATGTCCTATCTTGTCTCTAGTAAAAAAAAAATTATTTTAAAATCTGTTTGTCTAATATAGCTATTCCAGTCCCATTTTATTTACTGCCAACATAGTATATTTCTTTACAAGTTTCTTATAAAAAGTATATTGTTAGACTATGTTTTTAGATCTATTCTACTAATTTCCAACTTTTACTTGGAGAATTTAATCTATTTACCCTTAAAGTAATTACTGATAAGGAAGGACTTACTACTGCCATTTTGCTATTTGTTTTCTGTATGTACATTTTAAATTTTGTTTCTCAATCCTTCCATCACTGCCTTCTTTTGTGTGAAATAGGTATTTCAAAAATATCATTTAATCCCTCTGTCAATTTTTTACTATATATTTTTAGGTTATTCTGTTAGTGTTCATGCTAGGAATTACAATTAACTTCTTAATTTATGACAGTCTAATTTGGATTAATATAAACTTAATTTCAATAGTGTGCAAAACTTTTCTTCTGTATAACTCTTTTCTCTCTTCCCACCTTTCTTACAATATTTGTCATACAAATGATTTCTTTATATACTATATGATCATAAACATAGATATATAATTATTTATAGAGTTATGTTTTAAATCAGATATAACAAAAAAGATACAATTGAAAATACATTTATATTGCAGAGCGATATCAGCAACATGGTGAAAAAGCAGGTTCTGATTTTCATCATCACACACTTAACTCTTTTGAAAACCACCCATGGATAAGAATAACTTTGTGAGAATGCTGGAGTTTAGCTGAGGTTCTAGTACCTTACCAAAAATCCAGAAGTAGATTCACTGAAGAGGGTAAGTTTCACTTTATCTGCATCTCTGCTTCCTACAAGATGTCACAGTTTGGTGTCAAGAGAGATCCTTAGCCCATGATTTCTCTCTGGGGGAAACTGACAGAGACTTGAATCCCTTGCTTCCCCAGCCTTTAGGGATGTTGTACAAGAGGATCACTTCTATCTCATCCCACAGAGAACACTGAGGGGATGAAAAAAACAGAATCATCTGGAGACAGCTAGGAGTAGGGAGAAGGGGAGAGAGCATTTAACAACCAACATGTGGTTCTCAACAGCCAGCCATGGGTACTCCTAACTGGCTTACAGACTCTGTCAAGAGGCCCATCCATGAAATCTGTAGGGTAACTAGCCTAAGGATTCCCTCAACAGCTGATACATGCCTCTAGCACCCCACACACCTTCCCTGTAGATATTAAGCTACATGTACTGGTGCACAGCATGCGAAAGTTGCCAGAAAGCACTCAGATCTCACCAGCATGTGTGGATCTTAGCAGGTGGCTCGACTCTGCTGGATTGTGACAAAATGCATAATCTTTAGCTCATCATGACACTCCCATAGGGAAAATAAACGGGAGGCTCTCAGCATGAGGCATGGCTTTACAGAATCAAGAAAATGTACACAATTCTAAGATTTACTCCCTTCTATATGAAGTGTAGAATTATTTATTCTAGATCTGTGAAAAATGATGTTGGTATATTAGTAGGGATTTCATTTAATCTGTAGATCACTTCAGGTAGTACAGACATTTTAACCATGTTGATTCTGCTAATCCATGAGTGTGGTATGGTTTTCCATCTGTTTGTGTCCTCTGCTATTTCCTTCCTCAGCGTTTTATAGGTCTCCCTGTAGATGTCTTTCACCTTCTTTGTCAAATATATTCCTAGGTATTTTATTTTCTTTGTTGCTATTATGAAAGATATTGAGTCTTTGATTTGGCTTGAGTGTTGATGGTGTACATGAATCAAATCAGTATTTTAATGGTACTAATTTGTGTACATTGACTTTGTAACCTGAGACATTGCTGAATTTATTGACCAGTTCCAGTAGTCTCTTGGCAGATTCTTTCAGGTTTTCTAGATATAAGATCATATCATTAGCAGAGAGTTTGACTTCTTCTTTCCCCATTTGGATACCCTTGATTTCCTTATCTTGTCTGATTGCTCTGGCTAGGACATTCATCAGTATGTTGAATAGTAGTGGTGATAGAGGGCAACCTTGTCTGGTTCCAGTTCTAAGTGGAGATACTTTCAATTTTTCCCTGCTCAGTATGATGTTGGCTGTGGTTTTGTCATATGTGGCTTTATCATTTGAGGTAAGTCCTATTGATGCCTATTTTGTTAAGCGTTCTTATCATAAAAGGGTGCTGCATTTTGTCAAATGCTTTTTCTGCATCTATTGAGAGGATCATATGGTCTTTGTTTTTACTTCTTTTTATGTAGCTTGCAACTCCTAGGCTCAGGAGATCCTCCTGCCTCAGCTTCCTGAGTAGCTGGGACTACAGGCACACACTACCACACCTGGGCAACTTTTTATTTTTTTGTAGAGACACTTTTCATTATTGCTCAGGCTGGTCTAGAACTCTTGGGTTCAAGCAATCTTACCACCTTGGCCTCCCAAAGTGCTAGGATAACAGGCATGAGCCACCATGCCTGGCCAACATGTATATTTTTAATAATTTTCAGGTGTGGTTGTTTTACAGAAGATCAGATCCGTTAAGCTTCTCATGCAACCATTTGAGAAGTTGTCTCAAAGCAGTTATATCTTCATTTTATATCTAAAGTGTGTATGTTTATACAGAGCCTAGCACTTACCAGATTTTTATGGAATGCTTTTTATAAAAAAAAAAAAAAGGAAAAATAATTGAACAAGGCTGAGTAACTCCAATATGTTGTCCAGCATTAAATATTAGTGAAGTTGCCTTCCCCCACATACAAACATTCAACATTCTAGATTTATAACTCCAGGTTGTTTTTTTCTACTTTTAAAAATAGCATGCAAAGGGTAGGTTTGGTTTTACTTCTTTTTTTTTCTTTTGGAGACAGAGTCTCGCTCTGTTGCCCAGGCTAGAGTGCCGTGGCATCAGCCTAGCTCACAGCAACCTCAAAGTCCTGGGCTTAAGCAATCCTTCTGCCTCAGCCTCCCCAGTAGCTGGGACTACAGGCATGCGCCACCATGCCTGGCTAATTTTATATATATATATATTTTTTAGTTGTCTAGCTAATTTCTTTCTATTTATTTAGTAGTGACGGGGTCTCACTCTTGCTCAGGCTGGTCTTGAACTCCTGAGCTCAAATGATCCTCCCACCTTGGCCTCCCAGAGTTCTAGAATTACAGGCATGAGCCACCACACCCGGCCAGTTTTACTTCTTAATACTATCTACAGCTTATAATCTAAGGATGTCAAGAAAATGGATGAGAACATCATGAAATCAAGATACCTTTCCCCTCTGCATCTTTTTCACCTAGTAAGTATCTTTCACTGTAAAATAATCTGTGCCTTTTAAAATTTGGCTCATTGGCAATTCAAACTGGAAAAAAAAATGACAAAAAAGAATGAACAACCCTCTCCTCCATGCTCATGTTGAGCAAGACTTTACGACAAATCGTTACACAGTGTTTCAAGAAAAAATAATTTATTTGTATTTCTTTGATAAAAAAGGAGTCTATTCTCCTTTTAGTTGTCTGATATTTCATGTTTAATACTCACGAAGCCTGAGAATTGGGGTCCCACATAATAAATTATGAACTTAATAAGGAAATCAGTCTTATTTCTAAGTCAGGTAAATCTGGAATCAAAGTATTTTTTTCTTTTCCATAGTTACCGCATATCCTTTCATTGGTGGCAATAAAAAATCCATAGTATTTTAAGATATATACCATTTAGTCCTCATCCTCTGTTTTTGTTGCCAATCTATAAAAATGGGATCTTTCAACCATGAGACTAAAATACCTTGGGGTTTAGTAAGAAATACTTAATAAACTTTTAGCTTTTTGTATTTCATTTTTGTTTGGATATGTATTTTTCAGTTTTAGTTTATTTAAACTCTGGCATTTGGATGGCCAAAGAAAGGATGATTTTCTTCCTTTAGACATTTAAAAACAAAACAATTCAAATGCATTTTTATTGTTGGTCCTGATACAGTAATGAAACAAACATATTTTAAAATAACATAGTGCAGCAGAAAATGGGCTTGATACCAGATGTGCCTCACAAATCTCAGCTTTCTCATTCGTTATTCAAAGACTTTGGATAATTACCTTTTTTGCAACATCATAAAAAAGCCTTTATTATATTTTGCGTTTATTTAGTCTTGGCTTATTTGTCTTTTCTCATAAAGAGAAACTTTATTTCTCAACAAACTCTACATTGATAGGGGGAAATTGGTCAATGAAACTATGAAGTATCTTCTTATATTTGAATTACTTCTTAGTCACAACTATAAAATTGATTTGAGTCAATCATTTTCTCAGGTTCTGTGAAATCCTAGGATGTGGAGGCAATAATACTTATTGAATGATCATGTCTCAAATAATAATTGACTGTCACTGGCCAGTTTGGTTTCTTATTTGCTTTTAATATAAAATAATCACATGAGTTTTGAAGAAAACACGATCAACGCAGTATCTCCAACATGTCCACATGTAATCATTGATTTTTAAAAATGTTTTTATCCATTTATTAGTAAAAGATGGAGAATTTTCTTTATTTAAAACATATTATAAAATAAAACTCTTCCCCCAACTTTTCTGTAGTCCTTTGAGATTCATTAAAAAAAATTCATCGTAATGGCCATTTAATAGAATTCTAAGATTGTACATTGCTAGTCTTTGCAGTTTGTATTTCTGAAGTCACAAAATCTGAGACATTTAAACTTAATAAATAATAAATATAACCTGTACTGAATACATTTTTAAAATCACAATTATATTTTCTATTGTTTATACTTTGTAAATCACATGTATGTTTCATGTTACTTAACTAGCTTGGTGGAGAGCACATCCAAATCAGGATGTGAGGAGATTTCTAAGTGAGCCCTGCAGGAAATTATTGAAGGTAGTTTTTCCTTTTCATTTTGTTGAATAAAAAGAAAACACTATACCGAGATGGTAATTCTCTTAGAACACAGATTTTCATGGGAAAGAATAACATACTATCTCATTACTCAAAAACAGAGTAAATGCCCATGTATACAGGAGACGATACTGATCTAATGGAAACTGAACACTTATAAAACACGGAAATGAAAGAGGTCTCTACTTGGTTTGGGATGCTGTTTACATACATTGGATGTCGGAACCTTTGGACACTGATACCCACAAATTCACTAATCTATCCTTTCTTTTTTTTTTTTTTAAATGTGATTTTTAACACATTTTTTTCCAAGCATCAACCCTGGGCCATATGCACGTCTTCCAAATCCAAACTTAGAATCCATTTCAACTTTTTGTCATCTTCCCTCCTTCCCCTAAGAATTTCAGTTTTTCTCTTATCTCTTTCCTATTTGCTTCCTCTTCTTGTCTTTTCTCTGTTAGTATCATTACAATTTGTAAAAGAGCATTGTTTCCCTCCATGAGGCCTGGATTCAAAGTTCCTTTATATAAACTATCTTCCTATTGCAAAAGTCCACATTTTCTATTATCAGGATATTTAAATTATAGAAGTTGTCCCTTACCCAATGGGAGACACATTCCAGGCCCCTACTGGATGCCTGAAACCATCAATAGTACCAAACCCAAACACTGCAATAGTGTCACAGTTGATCTGATAACTGAGAGGGTTGCTAAGTGACTAACAGGCAGGGAGTGTCTACATTGTGAATACACTGGAAAAGGAATGATTTGCATTCCAGGCAGGAGGGAGCAGGATGGCACAAGACTTCATCACTCTAACTCAGGAGGCCACACGATTTAAAATTACCAATTGTTTATTTCTGGATTTTTTCATTTAATATTTTCAGATCATGACCATGGGCAACGGTTTTTAAAACCATGGAAAGTAAAACAAAAGATAAAAGGGGATTACTGTACTTCAAACATCACAGTTGCATGTAAATGTATAAAGAAGAAAAAATACCAAGCTTTATTTAGTGTTCAGGATATTCACAGCCCTCTAACAGACATTTTACACCAATCGCGTTATTTAATTTAAATAAAACCATAACACTAGATATTATTATCCTCATTTTAGCAGAAGATAACACCAATGCTCAGCAGATTAAGTAATTTGGCCTAAGTCTTAGGTCTCCTTTGACTCCCAATTGCATTCATTTTCCATAAGCTTATAACATGATGCCAGATCTCGGGGCTCGCAGGGTCGGTGCTAAAAAGAAGTGCATGTTTGCTCACTAACAGGTCTGGTGATTGATTTTGGCTATCTGCTATGTCCCTCTAGAACTTAGCTGGGCCTATCAACTGGAACATAAATATGCTTTCTCCATGTGACCTGATATTTCTTAAAAATGATATCTTGTTTCCAAAAGCAAGAGCAAGGGAGGAGAAGGAGACAGAAGAAGAAGGAGTATGTGTGTGGGAGAGAAAGAGAGACAGAGAGGGAGAATCACAAGAAAGGTGTACTTCCTTAATGACCTAGCTATGAATACCATGCAATGTCACTTCTGCTGCGATATATTGATTGGGAAAGTAAAAAAAGGGGGGGGGGGCGAGGGGCTGGGGGCAGGAAAAATAAATCTCCATTCTGGCCAGATACTAGAAGAGCATGTGGTAATGAAATATTTTTGTGAATATTTTATAAAATATATCCTGCTATATTATCTAAACAAGTTTATTCGTGGCTCAAAGTAGACTTTATCCTATTATTCTGAATTGTTTAATCATTTTATTTTCTTCTCGTTGATATAAGCCTTGCAAAGTGAGCATAGACCAAAAGCCTTTTATAGATCAAATTGGGTCTCATTGGGTCTCATTAAGTACAATTGTTAGGTCTTTGCAAGTTGCCTTAACAACTCTCACTGACCTTGGAATCAACCAGCACAGTACCCCATTGATTTTCCAACTGTGGCTTTCAAGATAACTGGATTTGCACCAAGTGCCCGAGAAAAATGGAAAATGCCATTCACTCTGCTATAGCATTGTGATTATATTGCAGTAAAATTTTTGATGTTTAACCACAACTACAGTAAATTTCTGTCATTGTGTATTGCAGTACAGCCATAGAATGTGTTGTCATTCAGCATATCAATGACATATTTCTCCCCAAAGGGGTGATCTTTTAAAAAATTATCATTTTATTATTGCCTATTCTCTTTCTCCTTATTTTCTTTAACATCAGTTCTGAAGAAGCTATCTTCCTACAATGCCTTTTGTTCTAATTGTAGTTGTTTTAAACATAATCAATGTGCAATAATCAGAAGAATATGAAATATCAGAGCTGAGGTGATCAAGAATAATCAAATGAGCAAACAAAGCTAAGGCTTGTATTATGAAGTTCATGAAGGTTGGTAAACTTTATCAAATAAATCCACACATTGTTTGCAATCAATATAACACATTTATAAATCCTAATATTTGCTTTTCAAAATGATTTCTGTGCTTGGAATTCCTACAAACATCCTTTTTCTTCACTGATCAGAACATTCTAATACCATCCTTCCTGATTCATCTTGCAAGACTTCCCAAAGAGTATTATACTTCATAAAAATGTGTATTTTTGAGAATTTCATTTTTTAGAAAACAGAGCAGACATATTTTTTTTCTATTTCTTCTGCTAAAGACAACAAAAAACTTAGGGCATTATATATAAAACAAACATAAAAAGATTGTGAAATGTGGAGAGCAGAAGGGAGGTTCAGTATTGAACTCGAGGTCCAAGGAAAGCCACAGTGGTGAGTTCTTTGGCGCTTTTCTTTTTTTTTTTGCCTTATTCACCCCAAACCTAGACTTGAAAAAGACAGCATTCCAGAAATGCCAATGGGCACAGACAAAAGTCACCAATGAAACCTTGTTCTTTCTAGCTTAAAAACCAGAAAATGGCCCTCCTAAAAAGAAAGAAACACCTTGGAAAATAATCAATCTCCTTTAGCCAAATACTGCAGCAGAAACTGTGGGCTTATTCCCATCTGTACCAGCAAAGGCTGAATGATAAATCTCACCAGGCTGTAATGAAGTGTCCCAACATCCCCACCAGGGTGTTGTCAAATAAGGGAGCCAGAACTTTCATCTCTATTATGTGGTAACTTTCATCCCTACTTCCTAACTTGCTGCCAGAGGAGACATGTGGGAAGCCTGGACTTCCAGCCCTACATCCCTACCCCAGCAGTTTCAAGGTGCTCCTCACCTTTCCATCTGAGGTGGTATCATAGGAAACCTAGTGGACGTTCATGGTGATAAGTTATGACTCCAAGAGGTAATAAGGTCATACCTACCCCACCCCCATGATGTTATGCCTAATACCAAGAATGAGGGACACCACAAAGTCAATCAAAAAACACAATTAAAAAAGTCAACACTGAGATGACAGAGATGTTAGAATTATCTTCTAAACATTTTAAAGTAACATTATACTAATGATTCAACAAAAAATTGTGAAAACATTTGAACTTGATGAAGAATATTTATAAAAACTACAGCTAGTATTATACTTAATGATGAATGACTGAAAGCATTCCTACTAAGATTGAAAACATGGAAAGATATCTGCACTCATCACTCTTATTCAACATAGTGTAATAAAATCATAAAAGGAAATTAAAGGACATGTATATTATAAATAAAACATCCTTATATGCAGATGGCATGAGTGTCTACATAGGCAATCCCAATAAATCTATCAAAAAAAGGGATTCAAGAAATAATAAAGACTTTGGTAAGGTTGCATGATATGAGATAAACTTATGCAAGTTAAATGTGTTTTTGTATATTTAGCAATGAATATATGGACACCAAAAATGAATAAAATAATAGGATGTATAATTACTTAAAACAAAAAAGTTAGGCATAAGTAAAACATTTAGGAATAAGTCTGAAAAACACATATGCAGGAGTAATATTCTGAAAATTATAAGATTCTGATTAAAGAAATCAAAGTTCTAAATAAATGAAGAGACATGTACATTAATGGAATGGAAGATTCAATTTTATAGTATAGCAGTTTTCCACAAATCAATATAAAAATTTTTATTCATTTGCCATCAAAATCTCAACAACAATGTTTGGGGATATAGGTAACATTATTCTAAAATATGTAAGAAAAGGAAAAAGATCTAAAACAGCAAAAACAATTTTTAAAAATAAGGATAAATTGGGAGAGGAAAAAGTCTACCTGGTTTAAACACTTACATAGGTACAGTAATCAAGAAAGTGTGGTATTGTTGCAAGGACAGACATAGTTCAAGGCAACAGAACAGGGAATCAAGAAATAGACTCAAAGAAATATGCCCGTCTGGTTTTTGAAAAAGATATAAAAGCAATTCAAAGTAAAGATAACCTTTTAATAAATGATGCTGGAGCACTTGAACCTTCATAGATAAAAATGGACCTCGACCTAAGTTTCATATCTTATACAAAAATTAAATCAAAATGGATTACAGACTTAATAACAAAGAAAAACAAGAAAACTTTCAGAAAAGAAAAAAAAAAAAAAGAAGAAGAAAGCTTTTGGATCAAGGGCCAGGGAAGGACTAGGGCTATGATTCATCAACCTGATACCAAAATCACAATCTGTAACATGAAAAATTGATAAATTGTACTTTGACAAAATCAGTAAATGTTGCTGTGTGAAATACTCTGGCAATAGGATGAAAAGACAAGCTACAAACTGGGAGAAAAATTTATAAACCATACATCTAACAAAGGACTAGTCTCTAGAATATACAGAGAATCTCAAAACTCAAAATTTAAAATGATCGAGTTAGAAAATGGTCAAAACGTATAAACAGCATTTCACCAAGTAGAATAATTACATGAAAAGAAGTTTAATATCATTACCCATGATGCAAACGGAATGCAAATTAAAACTACATGAGCTCACTAAACATCTATTTAAATGGCTATATGTATATATATATATATATATGTATGTTACTATATACATTATGGTATCTAGTGATAACAGAAAATGCTGGTGAGGGTACAGAGAAATTGATCCATTCATATTTTGCTTGTGGGAATTTAAAGTGACACAGATACTGTGCAAAACAGTTTCTTAAATAATTTAAAGTGCAACTACCACTAGACTCAAAATTTTTATTCTTGGTTACTGAACCCCAAGGAAGGGAAACTTATGTTCACACTAAAACCTGTACACAGATGTTTATAGTGGCTTTATTTGTAAGAATCAGAAATTGGAATCAGATATCCTTCAATGGTGGCATTGACTATTGTACATCCATGCCATTGAATACTAGTCAAAAATAAAAAAAAATCCAACTACTGATATATGCAAAATTTTAGATGATCTCCAGAGAATTATGCTCAGTGAATAAAGCTAATTCTAAAAGGTCACATCCTGTATTATTTCATTTATGTAACATTCTTGCAATGACAAACTTTCAGAAATGAAGAAAAGGGGTAGCTACCCTGGCTGAAAGAGGGGATGGGTACAGGAAGGAAGTAGGTTTGGCTTCAAAAGGGCAATATAAGGGATATCTCTGGTAATGGAAATGTTCAGTATCTTGGCTGAATAAACAGCAATATGTTGTTTGCGATATTGTATTATAGTTTTACAAGAGACTCCCATACTGTGTGAAAGGTATTTGGGATCTTTCTGTATTGTTTCTTACAGCAGCATATCAACTTACAACTACTTCAGACTTAAAAGCTGAATTCAAAGTTATATTCTCTAATACTTTATTTGCTTTGCTTTACTTGTCACCTCTAAGGTATCAGATCAAAAGCTCCTTGAAGACAGGAAACATTATTGAGACCCCCTCCATTCACTTTTTTTCTGTCTCCTCCACTTGACAACAGCCAAAGTCTTATAAACACAAATCCCATCAATTCCCATTACAGTACGCCTGTACTTAAAACCTTCCCTTGGCCTTCCACTGCTTTTTTAATGAAAGATTAGCATAAACTTTGTGGCCCAGCATTAATCACCCCTTGTCCACTTCTTCAGCACCATCTCATTACTCACTGCCTCTCTCTTGGTGCTTCAGGAAAACCAAACATGTCAAAATCCTTACTGGTGTAGGATTTTGTATACTAGATTCTATTAACACTGGGCTCTCCCTGGAATATCCTTTAAAAGACTGCAATCAGTGGGAGAAATTGAGTTGCATACTATTCAAGGTTTTAAATGGTGAGCAATGAGAAGATAGAAATTGAAAATAATTCTTGTTCGGAAGATGGAGAAGATAGAAAGATAAGTTTACCAGGAATATGATACCTGAATCTAGCCTTAAGGGGCCTGCCATGCAGTAGGGCTTACAATAAAACAATACAGTTATGCGCCTACATTTTAGTCAACAATGAACTACATATATCGTGTGTGGTCCTATAAGATTAGAATACTGTATTTTTACTTTATCTTTCCTATGTTTAGATATGTTTAGATATACAAACACCATTGAGTTACGACTGCTTACAGTATTCAGTACAGTAACATGCTGTACAGGTTTGTAGCCTAGGAGCAATAGGTGATACCATATTGCCTAGGTGAGTAATTATAGTTGTTACACCACCTATGTTTGTGTAAGTACACTCTATGATGTTTGCACAATGTCAAAATCGGCTAACACTGCATTTCTCAGGACATATGTCCTTCATTAAATAGATGGAAATGAATGATTTGTTTCTCCTCTAGTTGGGTAAAAAGGGCTACATTTTGGAAATTTTGCTCATAATTTTCCTAAATGTTAGAAACATATGATAGTCTGTCAGTTTTAGAATTCCTTCAAAGAGATTAAAATGCCAGGGATACAGTAACTTGGATTGGTAAGATTTTTAAAGGCAAACATATATAGCAGTAACTTCTTTCTAAAGTTAAAGCATAATTTTAACAATGAAGATCCTTAAGGTCCATGAGATATTAACATTGCCTCCATCACCCCCTTCTCCAATAGCTATCATATGTGCTCTCTGAAGAAATGTCTTTTCATTACGCGTTTCTTTCTACATATTTTCTTACTTGAATGGCATCAGGAAAACCCATAATCAGTTCACTTCAGGATCTGTTTGCCAGCTTTCCACGAAACAGGTCTTTGTGGTTTTAGAATTAAGGAAAGGCAGCAGAGGGAGCTCTGACAGCATCAATTGCAGGGTCAATTCCAGGGTCATAAATTTCTCCCTTCCTGTGAGCCACAGTTTCATAGCTTCACTGAAAAACTAACGCCTTGTGAGATCCACTGTGATTTCCAAGACGGATATTTGAGATAATGCATGTTAGACCAAAAGCACAGAATTTTTTTTTTTAATATCCATCCACATCATATCCCACCTTGAGAGAGATCTTTGAAATCACTGTTGATATAATAAAAGACCATCTTACCATATACGGCTATGTCCCCATCCCATTTCCTGTATCTTTTCTGTCATCTTAAATGTCAAGCATAGATTTCAAAATTCATACCTAAAAATATTTTGTGCAACACTGTAAAATTTAATTTGTCTCTCTGAAGGGAAAGGAGAACAAAATAACACTCCCTCTTCTCTACTCCTGGCCCCACTTATATGCGTACTTCTGATCAATAATGTTTTTGATTTCCTGGCCTTGAAGCCTAATTCTAATTTAACTCCCATGCATCTCCTTAAATCTTCAGTTTACTGTTCCATTGATGTTCCACCTGCTTTCTCTAATCGCAGGCCAGTAGTTCCATGACAGAAAGCTAGTAACTTTCTCTGATATAGCTCCCTTGGAAACTTCTCCCCTGAGGTTAGTGCAAGTGAAAAGACAAAATTCACAGCCATCGCTACCAATGACATCTAGCAGCAGCATTAAAAAAGGAAGCCTCTTGACACAGCAAACAAAGGTCACCCAGAAAACATCAGCGCCAGCTTGCAGTGAATACCAGGGTTGCAGCCCATCCTAAACCCAATTACTCATTCTTCCTGTTTCTCAAGGTATCTGTAAGTGTTCACCAGTAACCATCCTTGGACTGTGGCCACCAACAGACACATTGTTTTAAAGGGACTTCTTTCAGTGCTTGGACCTAAAAAGATATTTTTAATAAACTTCATTCTTCAATAAAACAAAACACTTTTCATAGTTCTGCCACTTCCTGCCATTCAGACTCAGGATATCACTCTAAGCTGATGCTGAGCTTTAGGTTTTTTATTTGTAAAATAAGGATAATAAAGCTCTTGTCACAAGGCTTTGTAAGCATTGGAGATGATTTATGTGGTGCTTGACACGATGTCTGGCACAATGAAAGAATTTTATTAAGATTATGACATTATATGTACTGTGATAGTTCATATGTTTTACTGAATAATCTGAGAAAGTATTAAGACATCTATTTCCTTGTTATTAATATTATGAGATGATGTGATGTTCTTTACATGTGTTTTTCTGTGAATTACAGAGCTCTAGTGAAATGAGTGTCATCAAAAAATTTCCCCAGTTGTAAACTATCAATTGGTAGGTGGTTGGCAATTACTCCTCACTTATTACCTTGGGTAGCCAAGGTGCTGAGAAGAGACTTGGAAAGAATTGTATAAGGAAGAGAAGAGTCACAGGGAGAATAGTGAGATCCATTCCAAAAACTAACCTGGGAGAATTATGAGACTTTGCCCAATAGCAAAATGCAGAAGCTAGAAGTTGAAGGTTTTCATTTTACTAGGGAGTCAACTTTAGGGAACAGATTTACAAAATCTTTTGTGAGGTTACAGAACCATAATAACTCACCCTTATATGATCATTTCATTGCTTGAAAATTGTCTCCTTGAGGTTAAGTATCTATAAAACATAAGTACATGTAGGATTTCCTTTAAGGGATTTTAGAAGTGAAAAACTGAAATGGTCGCTTTGAAGTCCTTCATAAGTATAAATTTGCCATCTACTTTGTGCATTATGTTTAGTTCTGGAGTTATGACAATAAATAAGACATAGACTCAGTTTTCAAAATGTTTATGGTTCAAAGGGAAGGTAGACATTCAAACAGACTTTTATTTAATAAAACTATTATTACAGTGAGGTGTAATAGGCATCGTTAATAGTGATCACAGAAGGCTTCACAGATAGTTAATACAGACAGACCTCAGGGATACTGCAAATTTGGTTCCAGATCACTGCAATGCAAATATTGCAATAACCTCAATTTTTTCATTTCCCAGTGCAGATAAAAGTTATGTTTACACTATAGTGTAATCTATTAAGTGTGCAATAGCATATGTCTAAAGAAACAACACACTTATCTTCAGTGAGTTGCAATCTTTTTGCTAGTGGAGAGTAAGAGTATTGCCTCAATGATGATGGCTGCTGACAGATCAGGAAAATGGTTGCTAAAGGCTGGGGTGGCTGTAGAAATTTCTTAAGGCAAAAAATGAAATTTGCCATATCAACTTGCACTTCCTTTAACAAAATATTTCTCTGTAGTATGTGATACTGTTTGATAGCATTTTGCCCACAGTAGAACTTCTTTCAAAATTAGAGTCAATCCTCTCAAATCATGCCACTGATTTATCAATGAAGCTTATGTGATATTCCAAATCCTTGGGTGCCATTTCAACAATGTTCACAGCTTCTTCACCAGAAGTAAATGCCATCTCAAATAACCACTGCCTTTGCTCATACATAAGAAACAACTCCTCATCAATTAAAGTTTTATCATGAGATTGTACCGACTCAGTCACATCTTCAGGCTCCACTTCTAATCCTAGTTCTCTTCCTGTTTCTACCACGTGCAGTTCCTCCACTGAAGCCTTGAACCTCTCGAAATTATCCATGAGACTTGGATTAAACTTCTTCCAAACTCCTGTTAATGTTGATACTTTGACATCCTCCCATGAATCATCAATGTTCTAATGGCATCTAGAATGGTGAATTCTTTCCAAATGGTTCTCAATTTTCTTTGCCTAGATCCATCAGAGTAATCACACTGTCTATGGAAGCTATAGCTTTACAAAGTATATTTATTAAATAATGAGACTTGGAAGTGGAAATTACTCCTGATCCATGGGTTGCAAGGATGTTGTGTTATTAGGCATGAAAACAACATATATCTCTTTGTGCATTTCTTTTACTTTTTTTTCCCCACCCCTGTGTGCTATTTTATGTTGGCTACAGTTAAAAGGATTCACAAGAAAAATAATTATCTTTCACAACATCCCCCCACCTCTGGCTACAATGGATCATACCACACAGAGAGATCTTTACCTTTAAGGCCTTTCTGACATGCAGGACACAATTTATGGACAGCTCTATCTAGTCGTTTCACACATAAATCCAGATTTTCCTCATGTTTAAAAGTAACAAAAATATAACTGCCAAATGCACGTTACAGTTGCCAAAGCAGAGAGATCTACAGAGTATTAAAACTACAAGGAGGCAGGACCACAGCAGCTCAGGCTCACTTCAGGCAAACTCCCCTCTCCCTAACTCCCTTCACCAAATGTAAACAAAACTGAAAGGAAAAAAAACACACACACACACGAAACACCGAAACTTGCACACTTGTTCTCCTATCAGACAGGCCTACTATTTTAAGGAATCCGGGGTTAGAATGAGTCAAATGTTTCTTGCTTCTTTTGGGGGGCTAAAAGAAAGCCCAAGTGGGTGTTCTACCCCCAGAAGTGACTCAACCAACTAGCACATAAGTCCCCCCGCCCCCAAGGACAGGGTCTGAGCTCACTCTGGTTTAACAAGAGGTAGTTCCAGAACATGCGCATCTGTCAAGGGATACCTGTGACAAAGTGAGCCTCGTAGCTCCTCCCTGACAGAGCAGTCAGGAGAATAAACCTGAGGGAGGTGCCAAGCCCCAAGCAAGCCTCCCGTGAAAGCAATCTGAGATCCAGAGGATGATGGCATCATTCCCCAGGACCCTACCCAGCCCCCTTTCCTGCCCCAGGCAGGAACCCAGGTCCAGGAAGTGCATGCCTGATCCTTGTCACAACCCAAACCCCGATTTAAAATACCGAAGTAACCTTCACTAAACATCCACATCATTAAAAGTAGACGTTTCCGATGTGCCAGGCCCGTTTATGTAAAACCTACTATCACTGTCCCATTGGAAGAACAAAACTCAAACCCAAATTTCCAAGGCAGGGCCGTTATGTAGCAGCTCGGTTTCAACAACAGGCGACGCGAGAAGGAAAAACAAAACGCAACCTGCTTCTTGAATAATCTAAATAACCAGCGAGTGTGCGGTTCTTCACAGGAGGGGAAAATTCCTCTCTGCTCAGGGAGCGACAAACGTTCCGCCTGCCAGCGTGCCGGAGCCCGGGAAATCTGAACCCGCAGCTCGGTGGGTGTGAACTGGGGGCAGGGGTGTTACGCCCAGACGGCTGCCACCACAGGGCAGGGGTGTTACGCCCAGACGGCTGCCACCACAGGGCAGGGGTGGGATAGCGCGGCCGGACCAACCTGAGGGGAGACCGGGCAGCTCACCTCAGACGGAGCCTGAGACAAACTTAGGACAGTTCAATTGGGACGCGCCCGGAAGGGGACTAAGGGCAGGTCACCTAAGATCTGGCCTGAGGAAGACTCAAACCAGGCCATGGAGAGACTCGGAGCAGATCCCCGGAACCAGCGAGTGGAGGAATCAAGCCAGGTCGACGGGGACCCAGCGAGAGAGGGGGGAGGGGGAAGATTACTTCAGGCCAGGCCGGAGGCGGCACGCGGAGCAGGTCAGCACCGGCCCAGTCAGAGAGGGAAACCCGGCCGGAGTAAAGGAACTGGTACGAGTCAGCGCAGACACAGGGGGAGTGCGGGGGCGAGGCAGGGAGGCCCCGGCCCGGCCGAACCGGCCTCTGAGGCAGGTCTGAGGCGTCAAAGCCCGGCCTGGCGTCCAGCGCCGCCATGTGCCGCTCACCTGTGAGTCGCGCTGTCCCTCTGAGGCGACCGCCCTCACGCTGCGGCTTTCTGCTCTGCCACTCTGGCGCCGCCAGTCGGGGAGTCAGACTCTGGCTCCGGAGGATAAAGTCGGTGAACTCGAACTCAGATCCCTGAGTATCAGCGTCCGGCAGGCAGCTCGGCGGGCCTCGGTGTCCAGGAAAGTCAGCGTCTGTGAGCTGGGCCCCTGTGCCTCCGCCTCATGGTGCCGCCAGGTAGAGCCCTCAGGCCTGTGCCGCGCGGCAGGCGAGCCCGCCACACTGAGGTCTAAGCCGCAGGCCTCGTCGCCGCTCCTGCTGTCCCCCGGGATCCCGGACCCGACCGAATTGCAGAGTTTGGCCGAGTGCCGGAGCCGGAGCACGGAGCCGCCGCTGCCGCCCAGCCGCTCCTCGCCGCTGCAGCCCGCCAAGCCCCTTCCGGCTCGCAGCCCGGGACAAGCTCCTCGCGCGTTTCTGTCAGAACTCTGGATGACCAGGTGAGATGTCTCGTCATTTCTGTCAGAACTCTGGATGACCTGGTGCGTTTTCTCGTCATTTCTGTCAGAACTCTGGATGACCTGGTGCGTTTTCTCGTCATTTCTGTCAGAACTCTGGATGACCTGGTGCGTTTTCTCGTCATTTCTGTCAGAACTCTGGATGACCTGGTGCGTTTTCTCGTCATTTCTGTCAGAAATCTTGAATGACCAGGTGCCTTGTCTTGTCATTTCTGTCAGAACTCTTGAATGACCAGGTGAGATGTCTCGTCATTTCTGTCAGAACTCTGGATGACCAGGTGCCTTGTCTCGTCCTTTCTGTCAGAACTCTTGAATGACCAGGCGCGTTGTCACAGAACAGTAATATTTTGAAAGATTTTTTTTTTTTTCCTGAGCAGTAAGTCTCAACAGTGGGCTTAAAATAGTCAGTAAAACGTGCTTTAAATAGATAATACTGTCATAAGCTTTTTAATTCCATTTATAGAGCACAGACAGGGGAGATTGAACATAATTCTTAAGAGCCTTAGGATTTTTGGAGTGGTAAGTGAGCACTGGCTTCAACTTTAAGTCACCAGCTGCACTAACCCCTAACGAGAGTCGGCCTGCCTTTGAAGCCAGACCATCGACTTCTCTAGCTTTGAAAGTCCTAGGTGGGACCTTCTTGCAACAAAAAGTTATTTCACCTACATTGAAAATCCGTTGTTTAGTGCAGCCACCTTCATCACTTATCTTACCTAGATCTTCTGGATAATTTACTGCAACTTCTACATCAGCACTTTCTGTTTCACCGTGCATTTTTGTGCTGCAGAGATGACTTCTTGCTTTAAACTTCATAAAACAATTTTTGTTAGCCTCAAACTTTTCTTCTGCAGCTTTCTCACCTCTCTCAGCTTTTATAGAATTGAAGAGAGTTAGGGCCTTGCTCTGGATTAGACTTTAGCTTAAGGGAATGTTGTGGCTGGTTTGATTTTTTATTCAGACCACTAAAACTTTCTCTATATTAGCAACAAGTTTGTTTTAATTTCTTCTTATGTTTATGTTCAGTGGAGTAGCCGTTTTAATTTCTTTCAAGAATTTTTCCTTTGTGTTCACAACTTGGCTAAGTATTTGGCCTCGACAAGAAGCCCAGATTTTGGCTTATCTGTTTTCAGCGTGCCTTCCTCACTAAGCTTAATCGTTTGTAGCTTTGGATTTACCGTGAGAGACATGCAGCGAGACTCTTCATTCTTCCTTTCACTTGAACATATAGAGGCCATTTTAGGGTCATTAATTAACCTAATTTCCATATTGTTGTGTCTCTGGAAATAGGGAGGCCTGAGCAGAGGGAGAGAGATAGGGAACTGGGGGGCCGGTCGAGCAGTCAGAACACACCCAGCATTATTGATTCAGTTTGCTGTCTTATATGGATGCAGTTCATGGTGCCCCAAAACAATTATGATAGTAACATCAAAGATCAATGATCATGGAACAGAGGAAAATGGAATAAACAGATTAAGCGTATACTCAGGACAAGCAGTTAGAGGCAAGGCTCACAATTAAACTGTGGTGTTAACATTTTAATTGTTCTCTTCATATCATTTTGTTTTTAAGAATTAGGCTAAATTGAATAGATAATCCAAGAGGTCCTTAGGGTAGTATTTGTTCTTTGTTTGCCTCCAAAGTATTCAATGATGGTTTTTTCAGACCAGTGGTTCTCAAAATGTTGTACTCAAGACACACACATACACACACACACACACACACACACACACACACACATACAGAGCACATTCTCAGAGATTGTGCTTTGTTTGTGTATGGTGTGTGTGTGTACACAAGAGTGGTTTTTACTAGATTTACTCACCATAGATGCAGATTTATTTGATTTGAAGCATAATCAAATTGTGTGCATTTTCACATGGAACAAAGGTAATTACATTGTAGATTTTTTTGTTATTTGAGAAAGATTGCATTCATTCCTTAGTTTATTTTTCAGTCATTTATCCACTCAACAATTATTTAAAGATAAGAATATAATAAACATCTGGGTGCTACAGTCTAACTAAATAAAACTTTTACCACTGGTTTCATGGTTATTCAAATAGAATTGTGATTTCCTTTGAAAATTCCCCCTCGTTCTATTCCCATGTCCCTATTCAAAAGTAATCACTCTCTTAATTTTTTTCTGTCCCATTCCTGTAAATGTTTATTATACTATTATTATTTATTTATGCAGCTATAATCTATGTCTGCAATTGCCTTTTGTGTTTGCAAACATTATATAATGTTATCATATGGGATGAATCATTTAGTATCTTGCTTTTTTAGTACATTATAATTTGGGAATATTGGTGCACATAATTCCAGTTCATTCACTTTAATTTACACACAGGTTTCTAGCCCATGAATATCTCATACTTTATTTATTCATATCGTATTATACGTATTTAAGGTATTTCCAATTTTTGTTGTTAAAAATAATGCAGCAATTAAACCTTTTAGTATGTATTTTCTCTGAATATATTCCTTGGGGTAATAGCTTTACTGGCTATTAATATATGGCTAATATCTTAAAAATTACTTGAAAAAACAGTGAGAATTTTGGGCAATTTACTTCATTTAACCCAGCACATTTTCCTTGGCTAAAAATGAAGATATTAATTCCTACAGGATTTAACAAGAGTTAAATGATCATTTGTGAAAGATGGAAAATTATGACAACAAATGATCTTTCCCATTTTTCTTTGTCATCCTAATTTTGTCCATGAACAGAGAATCGGAGGCATAGGACTGTCACTGAGGCATTCAACATTTCATGTGTTTATCTAAGTCAGTGAAGTCACTCATATAAATGAGAAACATCTGCATTCTGTCTGAGTGCGTCTGAGTTAACTTTTACTTTGATATTCAGAATCATCATCTTTGAATTTCTGATTTTGTGACCTGCACATGTGGGTGGTGTGTCTGTGTTTCTCTGATTTTAGAAAAGAAAAAAAAAAAATAGTGCTACTGAATCTTATTTCTTATTCTGTCCCTTTTTTCCTCCTCTATTTTATATTCATTTGCTTGTCCTTGCTGAGTCTTCTTGGGCTTTTCAACCAAATGCAAACATTAAATGAAGGTTTTCCCGCAATTTCAAAGTAAAGGAATTTCCCCTAAAGGGAGAGAAGGCAATTGTTGATTGTCCACAAACATAGTGAGGCTCAGCATGCACATTTGGAAGGAAAAGGGGAGTTCTGAGCTAAGAATAGGAGGCCAGGACAGTGGTGCGGTCTGATACAAGTTGTTAGCACCAGGAGGGAAGGAGATCAGAGAATAAACATTGTGCTCTTACTACGTGTGCACCAAGCTCTGTCTGGGCACTCTCATCACTTTCATAAGACAGGGCAGATGACTGCCTGTGTTTGGAGATCTCAAGGTGATGGAGAAGGTCAATGCCACTCCTCCATTTACCCAGCCTCAGACAATCTTATTTTCTCTCTGATTCTTGGTCCTTGATACCCCCTCCATCATGTCAGAACCTACTTTTTTACCACCAAACTAAAAATTATTTGCATAATTTTATAGAATGTGCAATTTTCCTGTGTGTGAATAGCAGAAATATAATGTGCCCCTTTTGGATCAGGAATTCTACTTCTATAAATATAACATATAATATTACTGTGAAATCATGAGATATATGAAAAGATATTTAAATATTTCAACATTCTTTAGACTCATAAAAATGGAAATCATTAAATGCATAATAACTAGGGAACAAATAACTGAAGTAGCATATATCCATGTTTGAGAATATTATGCAGTCTTTAAACAAGATGAAAAGCTTATCCCATCAAAATATGGTAAGGAAGCAAAATATGATAAAAATATAAGCAGATTTCAATTGTGTAAATGTACATGTTTTATATATAAAGTACACAAAATGACTAAAGCGTAAACATAAAAGTAAAAATTGTTAATATTCTCTGTGTTGCTTATAATACTGTAAGTTTTTTTCCTCATGACATTTCTATAATAGGTATGTGATGTTCTTTTTTGTGATGTTCTTTTTTAATAGAAAAAAATCTAAGTTATTGTGAAAATGAAATATTGCCATTAATTATGGACAGTTATTTTTGTAAGATGAGAGGACTTGGATGGTACCAAAAAGAAGTGTGTTGCTGGCCAAAGATTGGCCACAAAGCCAGAGAAATGATTTGAATTTTAGGGCTTCATTTATTTATGACATGAGGCTATATAACGAGAACTACCCATAGTCCTCTGGAGTCTCAAGGGAAAAATGAGCAAATGAGGGTGAAGATGTTTCATAGACACTGAGCATTAAATAATAATCCACACTTTGTCAAAGCAGTCTTACTTTTTGTTCATGTGTGGTAAAAGGGCATGTTTTATTTCCCCTGAAATTCCTCTCTGGCCTGAAAGTGCTAAGTAGGTAAAGATCAGAGGCAGTCTCCTTTGAGTGGGCTTCTGCTAGCAAATTGCCGTGGAAAATGTTTGGGCTTTCAAGTGAAACAGACCTGGTAATTTGGGGGAACATCTGATGCCTCTTAATCTGTTTCCTCAAATTTTAGGTAAAATGAGCATCATTCTTCTCAGTGTTGCTCTGGAGATTAATTTGGATAACATCTGAGAAACAGCCTTAAGGCATGGTCTGTAAGAAGGGATCAAAACTTTGCCAACCAGTGGGGCAGTCTTTCTGCTCTGTTTCCATTGGAGGAAGGGATTAAGCGAAATGCCATTATATGAACACAGTTGAGCTGAAATGGTAAACGAGGAATCAGGTCATGAGGTGGTAAATAGTAACACTAGAAAAAGAAACAAAAACAGCAATAATAAGAAGAATCACTTCCAATGTCAACTGCTCCTCACACTGCTACAAGTAATGTAGTTTTTAGTTGACAATCATAATTTGTCACAACTAGCTGTCAAAAGGCTAGAAAGACTCAATTACAAATTATAACCCAATGTTGACAGAAAAGCACATGAGAACCCTGTGGCAGGCACAAAGATGTTCCTTTCAGAAGTGTTTTAGGTGAAACTGGAAACAAATAAAATGCCATCAAAAAAGGAATAGAACAAATTTGCCATATTGCTATAATGGACAACCACATGGTAGGCAAAAGGAATGGATTATATCTAAAGAGCAGCAGAGATAGGTGAGTAATAACATATACTGTATAAAGAAAATATTTAAAATCTCTAGAAATTATGTTTGCATCAGAAAAAACACCGTAAGGAGGGACATTGAATTAAAGTGCTATGAGGCTCTTGTACTATCTGGGATATTAACAAATAATAAATAATAATAATATCTAATAAATAAAGGATGTTGTTTATACTCTCCGTGATAACCATAGCACCAACAGCAACCACAATACTAACAGTATTAATAGTAATATAACTTAAAAGCTAAGGGGGGAATCAAATAATAGTAAAATAATAGCGTATAATTGTCAGCATAGTTAGCGCATAGACAAGATTTAAGGCACAGGGTAGGAGCTCCTTTCTTCAGATATTTAGAAACCTGGTCAATGTAGATAGCTTGATATTCTTCCCTAGAGGACCTTGTGTTCTCACTACACAGGATTGTTGAAATCAACTCTTTAGGAAAAGTCAAGGACCCCTTATGGATCTGAATAACCAAGAAAATTGCAATGTTGAGAAAAAAATATGGTGAGAAAAAGCCATAGACCATTCACTTCCCACTGTGTATTATTTCTCAGTACCTTGTCAGCAACCTGGCCCCCCTTGATTTCCTTTCAGCTGATCTCAGAATCTCAGATTGCTCTGGTAGCTGCCTCCTCCCTTTCTATCTTTACTATCTCCCTAATTACCACCCTGGCTGTAAGTCTTTTCAGTTTCCCAAAAGAGAAGAACAGGAAGTGAGAGTATTTGTTTTGTAAAAGTAATAGATAAATCCAAAAAGTGCAAGGAAGAGAAAATAAATAGAAACAAAGATAAGTGGAATCAATAAAAACAAATATTATTAAAGTAGATTTAACTCAAATATTGTTAATTACATTAAATACTTGTAGATTAAGTTTTATATATGTATTGGTATTTTTGACATGTAGACATGTCAATTACATTGGTTTATAGTTTGGATATAGCATGTTATACTTAAAATTTCACACATTTTGACATTAAATATTGACTGTGTTGTCATTTCTTTTCTTTCTAGATTTATGATTTTGGTTAAGTTTCTTAAGTACTCTGACACAGTTTCTTGCTCTCTATAACAGTTCTATTAACATGTAATTTACAGAATTTTGTGTAGATCTGTCAACTAACCTGCAGTTATGTAAGGTAGAAATGGCTTTAACCGCAACTGCTGACTGCAGTTCTTAACTGTGGCTACTGAAATAGACTATGTATTAATAATATCTAAGTCCCTTCAGTCATCACCATTTGATGAAAGTTAATTTCTGTACCAAAATCATTCACTGAAACTGTAGCAATCCCTCCTCCCAATTCTTATATTCCTACATATATTCCCTGATATCCTTACATATTTTCTTACAAGTTATTATCATAAGAATTCAATGGTAAAAAAAAAAATGGTCTGGCTAGCAAAATTGAGGATGATTCACACCACCAAAAAAAAAACAAAAAACAAAAAACAAAAAAACCCACAATGAGGGAGCTCAAAATTCTCTCAATTAACTTTAGTCCAAACTCATTGCATAGATGGAAAAGCTGTGGCCTAATGCCACCCAGTGATCGGGATGGAAGATGATTCAATTTGATGGTGGTGAAGAGAAATCGAGTCTTCTTCTTTTGTGTCATTTATGAATTATCATTTATTTTATTGCATTCACACATTTTTAACATATCTAAAAATACTCATTATCAGGATGGTACAATGGAAAAATACATGGTGAATTATATTCTCTTGATAATAGTAGTTTTCATAATTGGGATTTTATGTAATTATTTATTTCTTGGTCTAGACTTTATTTTTTAGAGCATTTTAAATTTCACAGAAAAATTGAGTGAAAATCACAGAGTTCCCCTATGACTGATCTCCCCCTCATATAGATAACTTCTCCACTGTCAACATCCTGCATCAGAGTGATGCATTTGTTACAATTTATGGACCAACATTGCCACATCATTATCACCCAAATCCTTAGTTTACATTAGGGTTCACTCTGTGTTGTACATCCTAAGAATTTTGATAAATATATAATGACATGTATCCACCAGTATAGTATCATACAGAAGAGTTTCACTGCCCTAAGAATCCCCTGTGATCTACCTATCCATCCCTCCCTCTCTCCAAATCACTGGTGACCACTAATATTTTTATTGCCTCCATAGTTTTGCATTTTCCAGAATGTCGTATAGTTGGAATCATATGGTGTGTAGCCTTTTTCGACTGGCTTCTTTCACTTAATAATACATTTTCTCCATGCCTTTTGACAGACTGATAGCTCATTTTGCTATAGTGCTGAATAATATTCTATTGTGTAGATGTACCACAATTTATTTATCTCTTTGCCTATTGAAACACATCTTGGTTTCTGCCAAGTTTTGGCAATGAAGAATAAAGCTTCTACACACATCCGTGCACAGGTTTTTGTGTGCACATAAGTTTTCAGTTCATTTGGGTAAATATCAAGGAGCACAATTGCTGGATCATATGGCAAGAGTATGCTTAGTTTTGCAAAAAACTGCAAAAGTGTCTTCCAAAATGACTGTATCATTCTGCATTCCAAACATCAATGAATAAGAATTCCTGTTGCTCCACATACTCACTAGAAGTTGATGTTGTCAGTGTTTTGGGTTTTGGCCATTTTAATAGGTGGGTGGTTGTATGTAACTGGTATTTTAATTTAAAAATCTCTAAGGACATATATGATGTTGAGCATCTCTTCATTTGTTTATTTGCCACCTGTATATCTTCTATGGTGAGGTGTTTGTTCAGATATTAATACTTTTGCCCATTTTAAAATCAGATTTTTCTGTTTTCTCATTTTTTAGTTTTAAGAGTTCTTTTGTATTTTGTATGATAGTCCTTTATCTGATATGTCTTTTGCAAATATTTTCTCTCTGTGGCATATCTTCTCTTTCTCTTGGCAGTGTATTTTGCAGAACAGAAGTTTTGCTTGTTTTTGCTTAATTTTTAATAAAATCAAATTTATCAATTCTTTCTTTCAGGGATAGTGCCTTTGGTGTTGTATCTAAAAACACATTGCCAAGTCCAAGATGATCTGGATTTTATTTTGTGTTATCATGTAGGAGTGTCGCTGCTTTGTATTTTACATTTGAGTTTATGATCCATTTTGAGGATTTTATTTTATATTTTTGGTTTGAGTTTTTCCAGAGGAGGGGGCTCAAAGTCTAAGACCCCAAGCACTCTGAAATATTAGGAATATTCACTAGTGAAGATTAGGGAGGAAGTAATTTCTTCCATTGATTGAACAACCAAATGGAGTCTGGTAACATACTGAATTGTATGGGAGAATAGTCAAAGTATCTTAGAATTCATCATCTGGAAAGAGGGCTGGCAAATTGTTCCTCTTTGACGGTACTGCATTTAATGGGTCATTAACAGGTATTATATATAGGAAGCAGACAAAAATGAATGTCTTTGTCAAATAAATTTCTAAAAAAAATTAACTAACATGCAATATGTATCTTTACCTTAAAGATTTTTAGACACTTTAATTTATGAATGATTCTCATGGCCCTTCAAATGGGCAATACATTTAGCAGAGTTTCCCAGCTTCATTTTACTGAATATAGAGTATATTTTTCTTGGGAAACTAGTGTTTTGAGTGGAAAAAAAATGCTATTTAATGGATGAGAAAATAAACTCAAGGAAAGATTTTGAGCCTTATGCTGAAAGTTATTTGGCTAGTTATTGAAATGTCTGGGATTGGTACAAACTGACTAAATAAAGCCACTGTTGATTTTATTTCTATATCCTTCTCCTTAAAATAAGTGAATACTCATTAAACAAGGGTTCATGGAGCATCTATTAGGATGTGGTGGGCATGCAGCAATGATATTGTCCATCCTGCAAAATCGA
Organism: Indri indri; assembly: GCA_004363605.1. Lineage (NCBI taxonomy): Eukaryota > Metazoa > Chordata > Mammalia > Primates > Indriidae > Indri > Indri indri. The sequence continues at coordinate 75,172 of RJWJ010001406.1, read as the reverse complement.
GTCCTAATAGAAACAATTTTTATCATGTTATAAGTAATTGTATTATGACTGAGTGTTCTAATATTTGGGGAGTTTATGTTTCAATGCATGCATTGCTAACTCTATTCAGCCTTTAATAATTAGTGTGGCATCAAGACTTAGTGTGGCTATGTTGTTTGGGAACTTTCATGACTTACCCTAGTGACCTCATTAATGATAACTGTATTAAGACCTCTATATTTGCCCTCTGACTTTGTATTATGGTATCGTTGGGTGGTTGGTGACTCTGCAGTCTTAGAAATTGTATGCATTGATTGTGAGTTTATCTTCTTACCTTAAAAACACCATTAATTAAATACTTCTACAATCCTATTTCACTCCTTGCAAAGTTATATCAACCCAAAGTGCAGGGACATTTTCTTCACAGGATCAAAAAATACTGGAGATGGTAGCCCTTTGTGAGAATTCTGAGCAAGGATTAGCATTATGAAAGACCTTGTCCATCTGTTAGAACAAAAGCTAAATCTAATTCAGCTTAAGCAGAATACATGGATTTTCAAAGCAAAGAATTCATTCAAAGTATCTAACAGTCCAGGTAGTACAGCATGCATTATTAATGTTACACCATGGACAGAACGCTCATTTTATTTTTTTTCATGTGTCAGAGAATGACAATTGAACTTTAGTTATAAGACTGTGTCTAATAATATATCCAGGTATAAAACAATAACATTGGTTATGTTTATACAGTTCATTTGGGCAGTATCCATCTGCCCAGACTTTCCATGTGTACTATATAATGAAACAAAGACATTTTCAAAATCTTGCAGAACTTTTTTTTAGCAAAATCTTGTACTTATTACTTAAATGAGCAAAGGTTTAAAACACATTTCTTAAAACAAGTTTTGATCTTTTATAGCAAAAACAAACAAATAAACAAAAACTTTTAAACATTCCTCTGGGCATACTCATGTGGGGAAAAACAACAGCTTCATCCAAAATGATGACACGATCTTGATTACTGTTGAGAAAAGACCAAGAGCCTACAAAAGCAGGCAGGTAATTGGTATGAATCTTAGTTCTTTTAGTCACCAGCTATTTGGCCATGGATGATTTAAGTGTCTCATCTCATCTCGGTTTCCTCATTCAGTAAATGGTCACAGTGACAGTTACCGTACCAAGTCTATTAAAAAGTGAATAATATAGCATAACTTGCGTAGCACTTAGGATTCAGTAGTTGTACAGGAAATGGTTTTCTCTTTTCATTTCATAGAAAAAGTATTCATTTACAAAATGTGCAAGAATTATTTTAGAGTTCAGTACTAGAGAAAGGGAGAAAAGCCACTTGCTCTTATGTCACTAATTTACTGAAACAAGGCTGTATTGTATAATAAAATAGGATATTGTGAGTCATTCAAATAAAGAAGATTGAACTAGATCCAATTTATATCACACAATTCAATAGTTCCAACACTTGTGTTTCCTGAAATATTTCATCTAAATGGGATCTAGGTGATATGCAGAATACTTAGCTTTTTTAATATAATTTAAATTTTATGTGGCCGTTTATAATACTGTTAAGGTCCTTTTATTTCTGAAAAGGGTGGAGTAATGAAAACCTGACTTATCTTCTATATTAGTTCGTTAAAGTTGCCATGACAAAATACCACAGACTGGATGGCTTAGAAAACAGAAATTTAATTTTTTCATAGTTCTAAAGATTAGGAGTCCAAGAGTAAGGTGTCAGCAGGTTTGGTTTCTTCTGAGGCCTCTCCCCTGTCCTTGGAGATGGCCTCCTTCTCTGTATGTGCTTACGTAATTGTCCCTAGGTCTGTGTGCATTTTTGTTCTAATTTCCTCTTCTTATAAGGACACCGGTCATATTGGATTAGGGTCCACCCATGTGAGTTCTTTTCACCTTAATTGCATTTTCAAAAGTCCTGTGTCTAAAAGAGAGTGACAATCTGTTGTACTAGGCATTGAGACTTAAATGTATGAATTTTGGAGGTACACAATTCAGCCCATGGTACCTTACCACCATAAACAAGTAGAACCAGGGATAAAATATATAAAGTAGTTATTTTCAGACATTGTCTGTCAGGCAGCACAGGAATGCTACCTCTGAGAAAAGAGAAATAAATGAGGTGAACCCTACTATTGCCCCAGTTTTTTGTCTAGAGGCCCATTCCATGCTCTGAAGCAGCGGGGGATCCCCAGGCAGAACACAGTGGTCACACTGAGCTGAGGAGACAGAGATTAGAGCTCAGGGTGGCAGAACTGTGTGAAGGCAAAATTTTGGAGTAAATAATAGACTTATGTAGGGAAAGAACACCAGAAACCTCAATAGGAATCTTTCGTCTTCTCCAAATATTAAGCCATGTATTTGTAGGTAAAATTCCGTCCTTGCAAAGGATTAACAGAGTGCTGTAAACCAAATAATCTTCAGAAACCACACTGTGTGGACAGACTTTCAAGCTCTGAGTATTCATTGCAGTTTTTATCTCTTGATGTTTCAGTAAAATCCTGGGAAGGTATAGAAAAACTGCTCCCCAAACTGAGAGGGTGCCAAGAGACCAAAGAATGACCCAGACACATCCAGCTTTTAGGTTAGACAAGTTTATTAGAAGTTACTTACACAGGGCTCTCACTCCTGGGTGGCAGCAGGAGTTCTCCAGAGAGTAAAATCTGCACTGCCTGTTTGTGGACCCTTAAATATCTTTCTGGGCAAGTGACACAGACCTCTCTCCATGGCATTGCATATTTACAGGAAGAATATTCTTTGTTTTATTGTATTTCTTTCATCTACCTTGTTTTGCTCTATAGCTATCTTGTTTTGATCTATATCTGTAAAGACATCTACACAAGTTCTTTTAAACATTAAAAGCTAGTGGTGGGGAACTTGTTTTCATTCCTCACCTGGGCATTCAGGAGAAACTCTAGAAGGTCCACAGCTTAGTAGTATTAATAGAAGTAAACAATTCCTAGAATAATAGCTAGCTACTCTTGAAAATGATTAAAGCTAATCTCAACAGATTAAAGCTGACACATAAGTGACTTTATTCTGCCATAACAAAGTTCATGACTCTTTAACATAGGACACAAAATGCACACATTCACCAATATAACAATCACAATGTTTAGTATCCAATCAAAATTTGTGAGGCATGGCAATAAGCAAGAAAATGGGAATCAACACAAAAAGAACACTTGATAAACAAAAGCAGACATAGAAATGATAGAGATGGTTAAATTAGCAGACAAAGATACCTTGTTTCATTATGCTCAAAGATGAAAGGATAACATACACATAATAAGGAGAGAAATGGAAAATATAAAAGAATCAAGTGAAATACTTACAAAAGAAAAACATACTATCAGTAATGCAGTTTTTCACTGTATACGATTATCATCCATCTGAAAGACACACTTTAGGAGAAAAGATTAGGAAACTTAAAGCTGTAGGAATAGAAACAATATATTCTGAAGCACAGTGAAAAGAAAAGACAGAATGTTTTAAAAATAGTAGATCTAGTAACCCATGGAATAGTATTTAGTGGTCATGAAATAGCAGATGGAATTTTACTTAAACAGATGAAAGCTACACATCCAAAGATTCAGTAGGTAAACAAGATCCAAGAAAATAAAAACAATAAAACCACATCTAGACATACTCTAATCAAGCTACTGACAAGCAGTAATGAAGAGAAGATTTTCCAAGTAGAGGAAGGAAAAAGGGCACATTAGAGACAGTCGAGCAAAGATAAGAATGACTGAAGTTTTGCTGTGTGAAATCGCACAAGCCAGAGAATAATGTACTATGTCTTCAAGGTGCTGAGAGAGGAAAAAAACTAAAGTCAAACTAGAAAATATTTATCAAAAATAGACAATATTTATCAAAAATGAAATAAAGATGTACTCAGAAAAATTTGAGAAAACTTCTGGCCAACAATTTCTCTAGAGTAAATATTAATGTTTTTCAGACAAAATTAAAGAAATTCTTTAGACATAAGTAAAATTCTTCAGACATAAGTAAAATAAAACAGGTCAAGATGGAGATTTAAATCGACCCAAAGTACTACATAGTAAAAACTATAGTAAATATATGGGTAAATATAAATACATTTAAATATCCTTATACTTGAAATAAAAATAATAATCATATATCATATAATTGTAACATATGTAGAAATAAAACATAGATCAAAACTAGTACAAGAGTTGAGATGGGGAAAATGAAACTATAGTGTTAGAAGATTCTCACATTATATGTTAAGCTGTATAATGTGGTTGAAGGAAAACTGTTGCCAAAGTTAATGAATGGGGAGCAATTAATATTTTCAACAAATTAAACTGAAACATCTGAGTATAAAATTAGGAACAAACACAATTTTTACCTTATTCCATATACAACAATTACCTTAAAAATTAAACAAAAACCTACACATAAAAGCTAAAACTATACAACTTCTCAAGATGCCACAGATACTATATTTGTGAGATTGTAATAGACTAAGATTTTTTATCTAGGATACCAAAACCAGATATATTAAACAAGATTGAAGCAATAGAAATTCATCAAAATTAAATCTTCTGTTAAAATTGCATCAGTTAAAAAAAGTTAAAAGATAAGTACTGAAATATTGAAAAAATATTTGTAACATTTAACTAACAATGACTTATATTCAGAACACAAAGAATTATTGTAATATGAAAATAAGGGAAAAAAACAATAAAAATGGGCAAATGATTTGAGCAGAAACTTCACAAAAGAATATATTGAAATGGCCAAAAATACATAAAAAGATGTTAAATATAGTTAGCCATCAGAAAAAATGCCGATTAACATCATAATGAGATTTAACTACACACACTTGAATGAATATAATTTTAAAAACTGACACCACCGTGGATTGGCAATGATACATGGAGAAATTGGAATATGTATAAATGCTCATGGGAATGCAAAACGGTACAACAAATATTTAGACTCTTTTTATCCACTAGACTGTATATTAAATGCTTATCTTATAACCAAGGAATTCCACTTTTAGATATTTATACAAGATGCATAAATCCATATGTCCTCATGAACTTTTTCTGAATGTTCACAGCAGAACAGACGATCAACAGGTGAATGAAGGACTAAGTAAAAATTATAGTATATCTTAACAATGGAATACTAACCATCAGGAAAAAGGTACAAACTACTAAATGGTAGTTAGTGAAGAAGGAGGTGATACTGAATAAGTAGAAAAGACCTTTTAGGATGTGATCAATAATTTGTATTTCAGTCTGGATTCAGTGGAAACTCATGGAGTGTTTTAAGTTCAGAAGGGACACGAAATTATTTTCTTTAAAACAAAGTCATTTTGGCTGTGGGTTGAAAATGGATTTTAGGGGTATGGATGGGAATAAAAAAAGTGAACACACAGTAAGGGACTTCTTGCAGTTATTCTAGTGAGATAAAATGTAGGTCTTTACTTTGGTGGTAACAGGAAACATTTAGTGACATGGACAGATTTTGAATATATAAACAAAGTTTAATATGCATATATATCTATATTGATGTAGAGATGTAGCTATACTTACAAATAAGATACATAACGTGAATGCTTATATGGATATAGTTATATATTTGTGGAACTGACAAGCCTTTCTGATGAATTGAATGTAGGAAATGAAGGACAAGGTAAAATGAGATATGGCTAATAGATTTCTGTCTTGAGAATTTGGAGGATGTAGTTCAATTTAAAAATTGTGTATTGCTGGGAAATAAAGTAGAAGAATTAAGAACTTTGTTATCTTAGGACTACAACTCCACTAAGTAAATAAGAATAAAACACCAAAGCCAGAAGCTGTCTCTGAACAGCAATGGGGAGAAACTGAATGTATTGCAGGTGTCCTGGGAGTAGTAACTTTATCTCTATAGAGATCATTGTGGATTCATGTCCAATTTGAGTCTCATCTCAAAGCTAATAATTGATCAATCAAATTAAGGTATGGATGAGTCGTATAAAATTTACTTCTATGTGCTTATGAATGTCAAATGAACCTGAAATGTAATAAAAACAAATCCATCTAAGACATGAAATTCTGGAAATATTAGTGTATTTGGAAACTACTTCTCTAATAATCTGTGTAAAAGTAAATAATCAAAATATCCACAGCTAGATATCAAAAAGAATATTTGATTTACCATAAAATAGAAGTAAACTCAGACTGGTACACTGTCTATGACTTGGAAAATCCTAGACATCTACACATATGTCCGGAATCTGCGCAGTCACAAGGCGAAACTGAACAACATTAACGAGTATTTTCCGTGATCCTTGATTCTCACATAAAGATGGAAACATTTACTCTCTTGTTACTTGATGTAAACTTCAAACCTAGAGGTATTGGGATGCAGTGGTTTTGCCATTCCTGGGATAGTTCACCGTCTGCTTAGCAAGTTATGAGCCTCTTCCTTAACCTCAGTTGAGTGTGAGGGACATAAAGACCTGGAAGAAGGCACCTCAGCAGAGAAGACAACAGAAGATATTATGGACCACAGATTCTGGAATCTAGATCTCACATTTTCACCCACCTAACAACTGCATGTTGCTTCAGAACCTTGCCCCTCAGTTTCATAATTTATAACATAGAAATAGCAAGTTGATTTTGCATGGGGTATTATAAAGATTAAATACCTTCTCAGCCTAAAAATCACTTTGAATATTAAGACAATAAATATTAGTTTCTCTATTTATTAATTTGTTCAACCATCACTTGCTATGCACAGGTCATATTTTATGGTGATGATCTAGATACAAAGGTCCCTATCCATGAAGAGATGACATTCAAATAGGAAAAATAGGCAATAATCAGAAACTCATTCATTAATTAACTCAATGAAATATAATGGAGAAATATAAAAAATAGTTAAATAAAGATTTTTAAAAGTGAGTGAGATAATTTAGATAAGCTGGTCATAATCGTCCTCTGCAAACTAAACCTGAATAAAATAAAGGCCTGAGTAATGTCTTGGTCCAGAGGAAGAATATACCAGGTGGAGAGAAATGATAAAGCAAAAGTCTTGAAATACGCTATGTTGGTGTCTTCAAGAATAGCTAACCCCTTAGACTAGTGTGTGACAAAGAAATTATAGGGAATAAGAAAGGGAAGAACAAGATCTGTTTTTGACTGCAGTCATTCAGAGTAGACATGATGAAGGTAGAGATATGAGGACAGTAGTGATCATATTTTGAATTTTTTTTTCTGGAAACAAGTTTCTGATGGTTTGAATTATGTGTGTGAGAAAATAGAGGAATCAAAATTACTTAATGGAGATTTGGACTTAGTCAAATGGCAAGTCATTTAACAGGAGGAAGACTAGAAAGCTGACACCACAAAGCAATATTAAGAGTTAAATTTTGTCGAAGTGATCTTGAAGGAAGAAAAATAAAACAAGAAAAGAAAGAAAAAAAGGGTTAAATTTTGTACCATCTACAAGCTTCTGGGGCATTAAAACATTTGGTATATGTTAGATGTTGTTATATAAAAACTAAATGTGTAAATAACCATAGTGTACTATAATTAAAAACAATAGTTATGCAATGAATATATGTTAATTATAAAATAACTGGAAGAAATTTAAAGAAAAGATAATTATAAATCTACCTCCAAGATACAACCATTATTCATAGAGATAGTGATAGGTAGATAGATAACGTGTAGATAGAAAGAAATATACTCTAACACTGTCAGGCACTTGCTTTGAGCAAAATAGAAATACATGTAGACACAAATAAATGTTTAAAAGTGGAATAATAATATTCACGTCAGTACACTCATCCATATATCCTTCTAGCCATCATCATTTCTAATTGAATTTATATAAGTTAATTATTAATAACAATATGGCAATTTTTATTGTCACAGTATACAAAGACAGGACTTATGAAGCATCCAGATGACCTAACAGTTCCTAACTCTTATAGTCCCCATTCCCCACTATATATGGAAATTAGTAATGCTTTACAGGGCAGAATGATCTTAATAAGGACCTAGAATAACTGATGAATAGAGGCAACTTTGACTCTAGTAGAAGATTAGAAAAAAGTTTTATCATAGTCATTTCTTTTCTTACTACCATTGACTTGATCTGAGAAATTCATTGTAAAATGAAAATTTAAAAAGCCCTGCAGACCTAGAGAGAAGAATTTCATCAAATGCTTCCGTTTGAGTAATAGCACATACAAATAGAATACATGCATTTGTGAAATATTAAATATCAATGCAATGTATAGTTATTCCAAAGTCATTCATTTTATATAAGATGTTAGATCTTGATACTCCTTCCAATTTAACTTTGCTACTCGGCTCCTGATAGAATTTTGTTTTCAAGCAATGGCTATGCATGTGGATATAACAGCAGTATAGGTTTTAGCTTCACATTGCATGCATTCCCCAAGTCAGGCTCACAATGTGTTAGAAAGAAAACAGTATGTATAAAATATATTTTTGGTATTTTAGTTAAGTATTCAATTTTTGTATTTGTTATGTGTGTATGTGTGACTATTCATTACACAGAAAGATCAATAAAATAGCAATTATTTAACAATCTAATTAAGGCAAAATTAACATCACATAACATGAAAAGTCAGTGTTAATCAGACCCAATCCTCTATTGTACAGTAAGGCTGGACACTTACACATCAGAGAGTTTTGAGGACTGATTTTAAATCCCAGTTTCGTTTTGTGATATTTGCCAACTTTAACTTACAGAACTGACGATTCTTTACCCATAACGTGAGAGAAGTAATTAGCTCAAATACATTAAGGAAAAAAAATAATTGGATTAACACTGTCAATTCATTTAACGAACATTAAATGTATTAAAACATTAATACATTCAAACAGAGGGCAGGCTTCTGAAGGAGGTGAAAGGAGTTATGACCTTAAGTATGACTAGGAGTTGGCTTGGTCAATAAAAATAGTGGAGGGAGGAATAGGTATTTTAAAAATGAACAAAAGAATGAAGATACCAGAGTATGATGCATTATAATATGCCATTAGTTTGATAGTATTATGCACAGAGTTGACCTACAATCTGGAGAGATTGTAGGTTTACATAGGAGCCTTGCTTAGAATGGTGCCTGGCCTATTACGGACAACATATAATTAGACAGATTAATAAGCCAAAGTCATACAGCTATGTCATATAAATGCCAAAACTAAATGATTAGATGACTCTATTTGTCTCGAAGTGTGATTGCCTATAGTAATACCCTTGGGCCTGATATTAGAGTCCCAATATTTAAAAATTAATGGGAGAGAAGCTTCATGTTTTTTATGTGTTTTTATTGTTAATATGCTTAGTGTTCTTGGCAAGATGTCTTAATATCTATAGATTCTAAGTGATGAGTAATTCTTGCCTTACGTCACTTCTTCTGGTCAGATATATATCTCCTACTCTCTGTGAATCTAAATTACCCTCTGTCGGATTACATAAAACAATTACCCCCGAAGTTAAATTGAATCCTTCCAATAATTCTTTATTAAGTATTCTTATCTTCATCAAGATTTCTTTATTTCCTTCGTCTTCTCCTTTATAACAATAACAGAGGCTAGAATTTAAAGTAGAGAAATAAAGCCCCTCAACAATAATTCTGCTAAAGTTCACTTACTTGCAGAGTAATGGTTCATGTGCTATATTAATACTTTCGAGCCAACTTACCAATTTTTTTTTCGTTGAGGAAGAAAAAACTCCAAAGAAGTAATGGACATATCAAAATAAATATAATAAAGTTTGAATAATGACTTTAGGAGTTCTTATTTCCTAAATTGTTTGTTCCACTGCATGACAGGGAAATTTCTCGCTAATGAAGTGAAACACATCATCAATAAACCTACATTGTTGAGTTTAAAGACGACAGGAAGGACTAGAGAAAGCTGCAGGTTGGATGTCCCCCCATTTTGATTGGCTTGAAAAGCGTCACAATTTATACCACATATACGAGAGTATCTATGCATATGTTTGTAAATTTTACAAAGGCAAAGGTTTAGCATACTGACAATTGTGGTGCCTTCACTCACTCATTTATTCACTGAGTTATTCAGTGCTTTAGGGGCAGTAAAGATGAGGCCACAGAACTGGATTTTGACCCAACTGAGAGATTTTTTCCTTACATGTTTAGAACTCAGACTTTTTGTTTTCTTGTAGCTTATAGGACAAAGATGGTGTAACAAGAAAATGATCTGGTTGTTTTTTCTTTGTTTGTTTCTTAATTAATCCACCCTGCAGAAGAATGGAAAGTGGAGTGAAGAACCTGGATGTGGTATGGGGAATGAAACTGATAAAATCAACATAGCTTAAGAGATTATTATATTTCTCTAAGGGTGAAATAATGAAATCTTAAAATAGGATAGGAACAGAAAGGTCAGAATGGAGTGACAGGATTCAACCAACTTATGTTGTAGAATTTATATAATTTGGAGCTACAAAATGATAGATAGAGGGTGAAGCAATAAACTTTCTGCTGTGTTTCACCTCCAAATACCAGATGACATTATTTGCAGACCTATAAAACCATACGGCTTATTTATTCTATGAGACTGTGAGAAAGGACTTAGTTGTGGAATAAAATATCTGATGCTTAATGAAGAATGACATAATAATCTTGAATTCTTAGGATATGAAAGAAATATATTTCACTTGATCATGTGCAAATAAAATCATGGTTAGAATAAGTTGGGAAAGTCAGGAAGCAATGCCATTATACCCTTGATGAACTTGCTTCTTAAAACTGCAGCATAACTTCATTGCAGTGGTGGTTTTGTAAATTCAATCACACTTTAATGCGGTTTGATTTTTAAGGAGAGTGTGTCACCCAGTTTGGTGGTGTCAATTCTTCAGGGAACATAAGATCAGAATGTTGATGCAAATGTATTAAGAACTGAAAATGTTTAAGAGAGAAGGAGACAACAAAGGAGAATGAAAATCAGAATAGGCCAGGACACTGTCCATTTCTAATGTAAGCTTAAATCCCATACCTTACACTTACGTAGATATGTAGATGGTCTCAAATTCTCAAAGAACCAGAATCCACTAGGTGGTGAATAGGTACAGACACACACACGCAACAGATGCTCCTGCACATCACAATGGGGTTATGTCCCAATAAACCCATCATGAGTTGAAAATATCTTAAGTTAAAAATCCAAGCGAGAGCCAAGATGGTCAACTAGAGACATCGCTTGTTGGATGATGGTCCTGGCTGGAAGGTAGGATATTGCACTGAGGTTAGTAGAGAGGAGTCACAGCCCGGGTATGGATAACAGAGAGAGATGACAAAGAAGACTGAGGACCCCATGGAGAAAAACTGTAAAGCTGGGAAAGAAGAGCATAACAAGGAAAAGAGAGCAGCATGGATCAATCCTGGAGAGCCTTGGAGCCCAGTGAAAGGGTAAGGGGGTTTCCACCTCCCCCACATATGAGCCTTCAGTGAACAGCAGGACATCAGGTAACACACAAACAAACAAACAAAAAACCAGAAAGATCACAAATCAACAATCTGATGAATCATATCAAGGAATTAGAAAAGAAAGAGCAAACCAATCCCAAACCCAACAGAAGAAAAATAACTAAGGTCAGAACAGAACTAAATGAAATTTAGAAAAAGAATTATACAGAAGATTAATGAAAGAAAAAGTTGGTTCTTAGAAAAAATAAACAAAATTGATAGACTTCTCATTATGTTAGCCAGAAATAAAAAAAGAAAGGACCCAAATAAGCTCGATCAGAAATGAAAAAGGATACATTACAACTGATAGCACAGAAATACTAAATATCATCTCTGAATACTATAAAGATCTCTATGCGCAGCACTTGAAAATGCTGAGGAAATCGACAAATTCTTAGAAACACACCACCTCCCAAGGCTGAATCAGGAAGAACTAGAATTCCTGAACAGACTAATGACGAGCAACAAAATTGAATAAAATACCTTCCAAAAGCAACAACTTGCCAAAGTCCCCAAAGCTATCCTGTGGCAGTGCTAGAATATAAACTCCTTTAGTTCACTCCAGAGGTTATACTCCTAATTAGGTAGCCATTTTTCTTACTTGCTGTCTTGGTCCATTCAGGTGGTATAACAGGATACCAGAGACTAGTGGCTTATAAGGAGTATACATTTATTTGTCACAGCTCTGGAGTCTGGAAAGTCCAAGATAAAAAGTGCTGGCAGATTTGGCCTCTGGTGAAGGCCCACTTCCTGGCCTCTTTGCTGTGTCTTCACATGGTGGAAGGGGCGAGGGTACTTACTGGGGCCTTCTTTTATAAGTGTTAATTTTTATATTACTAGGCGTATGACCTCATCCTTTCTCAAAGGCTCTACTCCATATACAATCACGTTGAGGATTAGGTTTCAACATATAAATACCCAGGGTGCGTAAACATTCAGTCTGTAGTATCTGCTTTATTCTTTGTGATACCAGGTATAATGAAAGCAACTTTGGAACTAAATTTTATTTTATTTTTTTTTATTTTTTTTGAGACAGAGTCTGGCTCTGTTGCCTGGGCTAGAGTGCCGTGGCGTCAGCTGAGCTCACAGCAACCTCAAACTCCTGGGCTCAAGCAATCCTACTGCCTCAGCCTCTCGAGTAGCTGGGACTACAGATATGCACCACCATGCCCGGCTAATTTTTTCTATATAGATTTTTAGTTGTCCAAATAATTTCTTTCTATTTTTAGTAAAGACGGGGTCTCGCTCTTGCTCAGGCTTGTCTTGAACTCCTGACCTTGAGCGATCCACCCGCTTCAGCCTCCCAGAGTGCTAGTATTACAGGCGTGAGCCACTGCGCCCGGCCTAGAACTGAATTTTAAAAGGTTTTGTTTTGTAAACTGATTTCACCATTATTCAATTCTATGAACTTGATTACTTGTGTTATCACCTCAAATCTTTGCTTCTAGAATGGAACTTATGGTAGCTGAAAACTCCTGTATCTACATTGTACATATTTCTATATACTGTCAAGACACTAATAACACATCCGCATATTGATATTGGGCAAATTACTTAATTTAGCTAATAACATTTCTCATTTGTAAAATGAGCATAAACTCTATCTTGCTTCTGTGATAACATGATCAGATAAAATAAATAAATGTATTTAACATATGGCCTAATACAGCTCTCACCAATGAAACATTAGGTTGCTCCCCACTTTTTAGAAATAATAAACAGGATCTATCCATGCAGAAATTGAGGATGTCACAATGATGGTTGGATTAAATAATGTGCTATCTAGCAAGTAACATAGATACAATCATAGAACATGTGGTCAGAATCAAGTTGATCCCACTACTACACAGATCTGTCACCTAGACTTAAAAGCAAGACATTTTAGAAGGAAAGGAAAACTATAGAGAAACTTACATAACTTGAGCTTCAACATATTGGCCAGTATTCAAGTCAGAGTTTTTGACTGAAGACTTGTCTTCCTGGGGCCCACTGAAGCTGCAAAGTACAGCAGGAGTGTTTTGGATGTTGCACAAGGCATAATGCATGGGAGAAACATTCCTGACAAAGCTTAGTATGGATAACTTTCTTGAATAGTGCAGGAGGGAAGAGATCATAACAATGACATCTACAGATAAATAATGCATGTGCTTTACTTGCACTTAGCTAATGAGGGTTGCACAGTTATCAAGTTCCTCTAATCCCTATACCTCAACGCTACTCTCTCTCACACACACACACACACACACACACACACACAAAAGTATGCACATACGCGCATCTGCTCAGCTCCTTTTAGCATGAATTAGGGAAACAACCACCTAGCAAACAGATTCTCAGAATGCTCAGAAGGAAAAGTTGCTTAATACATTCAATTTTCAATTTGTTTACTATTTATACATTTCAGAGACCCTCTGGTGACAAGTTTTGGTTTTCTTCTGTAACTGCATGGAAATTTAGGTGAAATCTATGAAAAAATATTAAAGTGTGAGCAATGCATCATAGAATAAATTTTTGAAATGAAACTTTCCCTTCTAGGTCACTAGTTTCACGTTCTCCATTCCCAGCCGGTTTTTTAGCCGATAAAAGTGGTTAGAAGCTCTAATATAAGGTAGAGCCTTGGCAAAAAATATGTCTTCTCAAAAAGTGAGGAGATCGAGCTGAAGAGGTGTTAACTTGTGACTACGTGGGAGTTCAGTGTCATAGCTCACAAAGACCCAGTAGATATAATATGATTCACTAATAGCTCCTGGGATAAAGTTAGCGTCAGTGAGAAACTTTGGGTTAGGGGATTAGAAAAAAGGTATCAAGGTATTCAATTTTGGAATAAGTAAGGCAACTGGAGAAATATGATACACTTAAAAGGCCTGATGCATTGGGCAAAGAGGGTACCATGTTACACATACTTAGTCCTGACACAGCCTCAGCCATCATTGTCAGGGAAGAAGGGACCAGTGAAAATGGTGGCTTCCCACTGGCCAGAGGATAACCTCTTTATGTTCAGGGAAGTGTTTTTGATGCTAACCCCAGACTATGTTAGACCCCTGTGTTATGCTCCATAGACCCCTGCAGTTTGACTTCTGAGCTTCCACTGATATACTCATTAATATGATTACCATTCTATCCATTAATTAATTTGATCTGGATTTATTAAATGCCTACTCTATGCCAGGCACCATGCTCTGCCTGGACTCAATGTTGAAAAAAAATAAGCATACCCTTTACCCTCTCAAAATTTGTGAATATAAGGGAACATTTAGTCCATGAGTCCCCTAAGGCCAAAGACTACTCATTTTTCATATATAAGTCACCAGAGCCAAGCCCATTATCTAATATGTGGCAAATGATCTTTGTAAGATGATAGAGTTTAACTAAATAATCCCCCAGGACTGCCTCAGCTCTACTATTCTAAAATAATGAGGAAAATGATAGTGATGATAATGACAACAATGACAACGCCAATTTGATGATAATAACTAACACTTTAATGTTCACCAAATGCTAGGCTTTCTACTAATTACATTACATGAATTAACTCATGCAGTACTTCATAAGCATATGAATTGGTCATTATTATTTTTCACATTTTACATATGAGGAAAGTAAGTCCTAGGTTAGTGAACGTGGACAAAATCTTAATAACAGAAAATTGCAGAACTAGGATTCAAATCCAGGATGACTGATTGTAAAACCATCATATGATACTATCTTCTTTCTGCAGAAACATTTACCAGGGATAGATCAATATTACTGTGGGTAACAACACCACTGGAGTACAAATATATTCTTTGTAAATAAATATTTTAAAGACAGAAGAAATGCCTGCTAAATACAATTTGGGATTTTCCTTCCATCCATCACACTTGATGCAGTTAAAAATTCAGGCAACTTTTTACAGCCTCCCTTGCCATTTAACTTACCTCTCCGTTACTTTGGCAAAATTATCACCATGGCAACCTGTCTCTTCCAAATATAATATGTTTACACTAATGTTTCCATTTTAACTGCTGTTAGAGTACTCTCTACTGTAAGTTAGGAAAACACAGTTGTAAATGGTAAAAAAGTACAACCAAGGGGGGCTTCTAGCAGAGTCCCTGAGCTACAGTCATTCACAGAGAACAACAGTAGTAGTGATAATAATAGTGATAACAATAGCTACTATTTATTACATTTATGTGATATTCCAGGACATTTATGAAGCCTTTTACGTATGTTATTTCATTTCTCCAAGTAGTCCCGTGTGATATATATTACAGATGAGGAAACTGAGGCCCAGTGAGATTAAGTAACTTTCCCAGGGTCAAATAGTAGCTGATAAAGCATGTCTGATCAAATTTGTCAGACTCCTACAGATCGCTATTTTTTTGAATCATAGTGGTCTTTGCAGTGTGATTTTAAAGACACCTACATCTACTTTTAGCTGGTTAATCTCTGGCAAGTAATTTCCATGTCTGTTGATTTACATTGACTTTTCTAGAAGCAGAGGCTGAGACTGAGATTCTTGGCAAGTGATTTATTGAAGAAATGCTCCCAGCAAAAGTATTAATGGGATGCTTGAAGTCCATTCTTTCTTTCTTTCTTTTTCCTCTCTCAATCTCTCTCTCTCCCTCTCTCTCTCTGTCTCTATAACACACACACACACACACACACACACACACACACACACACACACACTATATATAAGCACACAGAGCTTTGTCTCAAATCTAAATTCTCATAAAGAAAAGTCTGCATCATTCAATTTAGATCAGATATCCACTTCTGGGGCCATGAAATCTGGTCAAGAGGACAGGATCATATACTAAATACACTGCTGCCAACAGAGTACTTCAGATAAAGGTCCATTTTCAATAAGGAGAAATAGACACATATCCCAAAAAATATCCTTCACATTTAGCCTAAAATAAATGTCTGTAATACACAGATTATAGCCACTGGC
Organism: Indri indri; assembly: GCA_004363605.1. Taxonomy (NCBI): domain Eukaryota; kingdom Metazoa; phylum Chordata; class Mammalia; order Primates; family Indriidae; genus Indri; species Indri indri. The sequence goes on along the minus strand of RJWJ010001406.1, from coordinate 58,754 downwards.
ATAATAGATCTATAAATTCAGTTAATAGCTTTAATGCAGTTTGTATTATTTAACTCACTAGAATAGCCCTGGAGGTAGATGATATTTTCCTCATTTTGCAAATGAGGAAAGAGCTCAGAGAACCAAATAATGTGCCTGGGGTCACAGAGCAACAGCAGCAGAGTCGAAATTCAAAATGCCTTTTTTTTAAACCACACCATGCATCCTCATATCCCAGCTGCCTTAACGGATCCAGTATTTCCAGGGGAACTGCTGTAAGAATGTGAGAGTATGTGTTTCTTTTATGATTCTCTCCATCCTTCCTCCTATATTAAAACAGGGTCAAGAAGGCCAGCTATGGTCTCAGCAGGCTCCTTTTAAGGAGCAACACCAGGGGACCCTAGAAACCATTCATCTTCCCTCTCTTACCAGGAGACCATCCACAGCCTGCCACTCTCACTGCCAGACTGTTTAGATAAATATCTCACAGATAATCTTTTTTTCTCCCTTCTTTTCTACTCGCAACTTCCCCCATCTTCCCTCTGCAATTTCCAAGTACTTAATCTTAGATAAGGGCAAGAATTTTTAGACTAGAAAGAATTTCCATGGATTCATTTGAAGTATAAACAACTTTGAGAAATTCAGTTTCACTACTGCATGCAGAACACCTGTGATGGGCCAAATACCAGAGGAAGATTTGAAGATAAAACAGAAATGAGATGCCTTAATGTTGAGAAACATTAAGGACATATCATTAAAAATAAAACTTTGTAAATAAGAACAATATGACTTGTTTTTTAAAATATTAATAGCTAGGAGTTACTGAGGGGTTTGCTATCTTGCTAGTACTGTATTCTCTGCTTTATAAATTTTTTTTATTTAATGAATTTAACAGCTGTATGAGGTATATATTATCACTAGTTTGCTGGCGAAATATTGAAACTCATGATAATATGGATAAATAACAGTCATATCTGGAATTCAAACATGCATTTTGCTTACTCTTTTCATTATAGTAGTCCCCCTTTATCTGTGGTTTCATTTTCCACAATTTAAGTTACCCATGTTCAACCATGGTCTGAAAATATTACAAACAATAAGATACTTAGAGAGAGCAAGAATAAAAGAGAGAGAGAGAGAGAGAGAGAGACCATATTCACATAACTTTTATTATAGTAAATTGTTATAATTATTTTATTGTTAGTTATTGTTGTTAATCTCTTATTGTGCCTAATTTATAAATTAAACTTTGTCATAGGTAAGTATGTATAGGAAAAAACATGGTATATGTAGGTTTCAGGCATCCACTGGGAGTCTTGAAACATATCCCCCTGTAGATAAGCGGGTGGGAGGCTACTCTAACCTTTTTTATCCATTCTATAATACAGTGAAATATAATAAAATATAGAAGGAAAGTAAAACATGCTAAAATGCCCCATAAGACAAGGAGATGCATAAAATGTCATATCTGAAAGTGGAATTATGGATTCTATCTTGTACCGTATTCCTCAAAATGGGATTGTCAGGGGTTAGTGTCCTCAGGCAAGACTTCAATACAAGTCACAGGTCACATGCTTTCATCATCTATTTGTAGTACACTGTGATTCTGTACTCTCAGGGATGTGGGAAACAGGCATTCAGAGTCTAATTAGAAATTATTGGTGAGAGAGGAGTCATTGCCTAAAATCAGTCCAATAGACATGGAAGATCATGGGCGATCACAATATCTATAAAGAATGGGAAAAGGAAATGGGGGATAAAGAAAAGCAGACTGGTAGCTCAAGACATCAGAAGGTGATGCAGAAGACTAAGAGGCTAAATTCTGAGTTCAATTTGTTCTGTATCTTGTTCCCTATATGGCTTCATCTAAATATCTAAGATGTCTACTACTTACAGCTTCAGTTACTTTAGCTTTAAATTTATTTCAAGTGATCACATGTAAGTCAAAGTACCTAGCATTAGATAAGTGTTCAAAATGTATTTGAAGTTCATGGAATAAATCTGGAAAGTTAGCTCATATCTTGTCTCTATTTAACTTAGATTTGAGTCCTACCTACTTACCTACCACCATCTGTTGAAAGGGCTTGGCTTAGTTTCTTGTAGGTGCCATCAGCCCTGGAGAATGGAAATGACAAAGAGCTCAATTTCCAGGAGTAGGAAGTAAGGACACATATATAGAATATGATGTATTAATTTCTCCTTTTAATCTCACTAAAATGTGCAGAGATAAATTAGCACAGTCACTTGGGAAATGGGATCATTTGCTTTGACTTCCTCTTTTCAATAGCACTATTTTCCTGATGCAAGACATCTGTCCCTCCCAAGGATAGGGACCTTCATTCTTTGCAAGGCCTTTATAGGGATGAAAGTTGTTACAGAGCTGTAAATGATGCTGCAGAGTAAGTGGATCTCATGGCAACAGCCACAGATGGACGTTGATGGATTTGACAATTAGATCATCCCAGCATCTAATATGTAAAAAGAGCTTTTTCTGTCTCTCTTAAAGACTTCATGGGACGCTGACCACTGTTTCGCTTCTATCCCGGAGGCAGTACATTTCAATGGGATTAATAGCTAAGCTTGCTTGAGTTGGCTTCCTGATAGGACTAATTTAAAGGACGGCAGTAAACTGTATATCACAACTTTCCTGTGACGGCCTCTTCTTCCCACACATTCTCCAGAGGCAGCTGATGAAGAATTTCTAGTTTGATAATGGAGCTATGGTGGACTGCTTAAAGGAACCACATGCCTAACATTAATATTCTCAGTGAGATCTAGTCTTGTTCTTCTGGGCTCCCTGTGTTAGTGATGGAAGATGTGGAATGAAAGAATAAATAATTTTAAAAGATTTTAAAGGATTTTTAGAGAAGAAATATGATGTTTGTATTCCTTATTAGAGGCAACGAGGATATTTTTACTATTTCAACAAGTGGTAGCAGATCTAGAACTTTAGGTCAGACTATGAACACACTGGTTAAAACATTAAATGCCTGTTCTGTTGGCTAGAATTATGTCACTTCATTGTGGACACACTGGTTATCTCTTGCTGAATCAGCTCTGACAGGCAGTGATGAATGTCTTTGATTAATAAAACATTGGGAATCAAATTAAATATTACTGAACACATGTAGTGTCTTTGGTAGACAAGATCTTTCCATATATATAGCCTTTCATGGGTATAAAATAGTAACAGCTAATAATAAAAGTTAAATTTTACTGGGCACCTGTCATGTGATAGGCACTGTTCTAAGTGTTTTACAAATATTGTCTTTTTAATCCTTATAACAAGCCTGCAAGATAGGTTCGTTTTTATTTTCATTTTAAAGATGAGAAAAGTTTAGTACTTGGTCCCTAAATTTACAGGGATTCTGGTTCAAAATCCTGTCCTCTTATCCACTATAGTAAAAAATGTAATAATGATGATATCTTTGCTAGTATAGTAAGGTGAATAATGGCTACCCAAAGTTATTGGGTTCTAATCCACAGGTTTTAGAACCTGTAAAATGTTTTGATGTGATGTGATTATCCTCAATTATCTATAAGGGCCCTAAATCTGATCACAATTTGTAAGAAAAGGGCAGAGGAGGATTATACACACAAACATGGAGAAGGCTATGTGAAGACACAGTCAGAGATTGGACTGATGTGGCCATAAGCAAAAAAATGCCATCAACCACCAGAAACTATTATAGAAGAGGCAAGGAATGGATTCTCTCTAGAGCCTCTGGAAGAAGTATGGCCCTGACTAAACTTGATACCTCAGTTTCATCCCAGTGAAGCCAATGCCGGACTTCGGGCCTCCAGAACTGTGAAAGAATACATTTCTGTTGCATTAAACTAAAAAGTTTGTGGCAATTTGTTGTGGCAGCCACAGGAAACTAATACAGGTTGTGAAAGAAAGTTAACACAGAATTCATCAAACACATTACTATATTTATAAATTTGGGAAATATTTGGAGTAGGGTCACTTATTGATAACCCCTAGAAGTAGAAACTGTATTTGCTGACTTCCTTGACTAACATTTTCAGGTTCTTTGGAGCATCTCCTGTCTTCCAACTAGAATCTCCTCTCAAGTAATCACATCAAAGCCCCCTCTTACTCCAAGGAGCGCTTTCTGATTTAAAGCAGTCTTGATCTTGGATAACAGTGCTCCTTCCTTGTTACATCTCAGTTGAGACCCTAACAGAATATCTTGTTTAGACATCTATACTGCTTTTTGAAAGAAAATGGAATTTTAATCAGCTAGATGCAGTTCTTTCACGTTGAAAAAATGTGCATAATTACTTACCTTCCGTATTAAAAGGTGTAATATATGTAAAGGGCCATCATTAAGTAAGACCCACTTGATTTTTGAAATTTTATTGACTTCTTTATCAAATTATTATTATTCTTAAAGGAGATAAAACAAGTAAATTTTTACAAAGAACTTCATTTTTCCATTTAAACCACAGTTTGTATTTAAATGTGTCAGAGATCCATGAGAAAACAGCTTGTTTCACAAAAAAATAGCAGAGGGTTTCAAGTGGAAAATTCTTTGAATCTTATGATCCAAAGTTTGCATGATGATATTAGACAAGGCCTTATACTCTTTGATCCTTGGTTTCCTCGTCTTTAGGTTAGAAATAATTGTTACTGACTCATCTCCTCCAACAAGGCTTTGGGAGCAGGGGCCGGGAGAGGGAGGTGGTGCCAAAAAATTATAATGGATCTGGCTGTGCTTTTTTCAAACTGGAGAATTCTATATACCTATGAAGGATTATAGTCAAGGTGACTAAATCCAGAGTTTTAAGGACATACCTTGTTTGTAGCAATCCTCCATGTGTTGAAGACTTAAACATGAAAGCTTTAAGCCATTTAATAAGCACTTATGGATACTACGTTGTGATTGTAGAGAGAATCTTCCAGATCTTAGGGATAAATCTTCATTCTATAGCATAACTTTCTTATTTCCCCTTTTATTTATTTATTTTTGTTTAAATATGTTTATCTTTTACTTATTCTTTATGACCTTCATTCAATTGTTGCCTCTTTAGTGAAACTTTCGCCCGTCTTTCAAAGTAGAGTAGGTCTCTTTTTAATCTATGTCCTATTGTTATTCCATGACCCTGTAACAACATGTATAACTTACTGCCCTGCAACAGACCTCCTTTCCAGGACTGTTTCTTCTGCAGGTTCCATGAGTTCCATGACATGTATAGGTTATTTAATCCAGTCTACAGCATCCTACTCTTAACCATGCAACCAGGCTATTAACGTATGCCAAGCCATTTTCAATGACGACATCCAGAGATAGCTGTAAAATCCAAACTCTAACATCTTTCAATCCATGTGCTCTGTTAAATAGCATTTAGAGCTGATTTCTGACTCTGAATTAATTTCTATTAATATCTCTTTACCTGATTTTACTTGATACCGATTCCCCAATTTTGACCAGGTTCTTCTCCTTAAGTGTGATTTGAATTCTCCTAACCAGGTGGACATTGGTTCAAAAATAAATTTTAGAGGAGTCCTTCATGGAAAACTCACACGTTGGCATAAAGCTAGGGTGCCTACGTATAATCTCCTCATGGTTAGGGGTGTACCTCCCTATACTCCTTTAGCAATTTAGCCAGAAATCCTGGCATATTTCCTACACAGTCACTAAATACTGGATGAGATTAAATCTTAGAAACAGTAAAGAACAATATAATGATCTCATTAAGATCTCACCCTGCTATGAAATTCTATAGTAAGCTCATTTTGATAAAGATTTAATGAGTATCAATTGTATGCTAGGCATTGGAGATGCAGTTATAAAGACATTCTGGAGATTCTTATGATACAGTCCTAACAACAAGCACAGGAGGGAATACGCTGTTACGACCCACTGGGAAAAGTGTTTTGATGGCGGAAGTCCCATATGCCATGGAAATGGAGAAAGTGAACCTACTCCAGACCAGGAGGAATGTAAGTGCAGATTCTAAAAGGAACTGACTCATGAAAGAAGACAGGGCTTAGCCAGGTGAAGAGGGAGTGGGTAACCAATTCTCAATCCTCCTCTTATTTCTCTTTACTTTCAATACTCTTAAAGGCATATTGGACATCCTGTGGTGTTTTAAACGATTTCCTTATAATATCCTCACTTTCCTCTACCTTCTTCTAGCCTATTCATTGTCATTTTGTAAAACTTTCTCTGTAGTTATTCAGATAGGATAAGTAATGAAGCAACTATATCTCAATAATTCTGGTTATAAAATCAAATGGATTTTATAGCAAGCCTATAACAAAAGCTATGGGTTACTGTTAAAAGCTGTTTAAAGTGTGATCTCTGGGCTTGTGTAACCACCACTCCCTTAGTTTTATTCAAAAGACGCAATTGGGTGGTTCCTGTGATAATTGGGATCATACTGTTCAGTGACTATAGAAGCTTGGTTCCTTAGTATTGAAACTCAAGTTACAACTAATTTGTGACATTATGTTGCATGCTCTGCTCTTACGAATGATGGTAGAGTGTTTTAAGAGGCTTATTAAAGGTTTTGAAATACAAGTCATGTTAGCACTTAGTAACAAAGCTATTTAAAAGAACTAAATGTTGTCATCCACAGAGATTGAAACAGGCCAAGAGGTCCAGAATAACTACTGAGTTCATTTATATGCAAATACTTTCTTAGAAGTATTATTCTTCAGCTTTGATTTTTGGAAAGGCCAGCTGGAGGAGATTCTAGTCCAAGCAATATTATCCACTGCAGTCTATCTACAGGAATATTATTAATACATAAACTTCAAATTAGAGGTTACTTATAGTAAAAGCAAACTCTCCCAATATTCTTGGGCTTTTCAGTTCGTCCAGCCCTAGGCATCTATTATAAAGGCTTCTCCTTCCCTATTGAACTTGATTGATCCCTTTCCCATCACATAGGTGTTGATTTTTACAGGACAGTCATTCTCCACCTCTAAGTATGGCTTTTGTCTTCACTCTCTGACTTTCCTTGTTCTCAGAATCTAAGGTAAAGAATATCAGCATCTCCTTTTGCCTAGACCCCAACACACAGCTGATCAGTCAACCTCTGCTTCCATTCAGCTGGGCAACTTTTGGCCTCTAAAAGTGCTCAGTGTAGGAGACAATAATGAAAATAATGGTAGTCATGACTATTTCTTTTACAGTGTCCCAGGTCTTGCCTTAAGGTAAATTTAACCTGATGGGATTGTTAGTAATATGTCTATTGCCTAGATCAAGAAACTAAGCATCTAAAGACGCACAGTTTGTCATTGGCTTGGTTTGGATTCAGAATGAATTTTGTATGACTGAAAATACCAAACTCTACACACCGGGAGAAATCATTCTCTGAACCTTTATTTGCATATGTACATAATTAAAATAAAACCCCTACCTTGTGCTATTATTACCAGAAATGAATTAGATTATCACAACAAAAACATAAAATACAATAAGTGCTCAATAAATAACATTCTTCTTTTTTTAAATTTTGTTCTATTAGACTCCTTGGTAACAAGTAATATATTTGATCATCTAGTACAGTGATTGGCATAAAGTAAATGTTTAAGAATATTTCCTGAGAGAATAAATAAATGAGAAAATGAATAAATATTAAACCAAAAAGCAGATGGATGGATGGTTTGAAATTTTCTGATTGTTTTTTTATTTTCTTTGAGTTCCTATGTATTGTAATCCTTTCAGTCTTCCTGAAACCACATAAGAGATATTTAGAAGGAAGAGGCTAATAGACATCCTTCTACTACCTGAGTAAGCTGTTGAAATAACACTTCTTAATCTTTCAATTATTTTCCTTTTCTCAGGTTCATAATTGATCCTGACTTTCTGGCTCCATCTAGTAATACAGTAAAAGATAAAAAGTGTTGGAAAGGTTTAATTCCACCACTATAAATATAAGTTTACTGTTATTTTAACATATAACAGTACCTTTTCATAAATTATTCACCAGGTATAGGTTGAATGAACCTCTGCTCACGTGCCAGAAGACTCTTACAAATAAAAAAAAAATTTTAAAAATCCCAGCTGACATTGAAAATTAAAAAAAATTTTTTTCTCCAGTACTTTTGTCATTATAAAATTCAAATAAATTAAAAATCTAAATGCATGTCAACAAATGAAGCATGAAAATATAATTAATTACTGTGCATCCATAAAGAGACTGAGTGAGACTCTATAATACTGATGTGGAGAGCCCTGAAAAGTATATTGACAAATGGGATCAAAAGGAATTTACAAAATAATACACAAAGTCAATCCCATTAATGTAAAACAAGGTAAATGCAGACACATGCATCTATACATTTGTATACATTACATATACAATTATACATATAAACTTGCTTTCGAAGGTGGTTACCCCTAGAGAGAAGTAGGAAACTTTTAAGATATTTAGTGGGACTTTCATATATTATGCTGCATATTTATGCAGTTTATGATTAAACAAATAAATAAAATAGTGTTAAACCTTATTCAAGGTTTCACATTTTATAGGAATAGTATGGTAAAATTTTATAGAAATTATATGGGCATAAGATCATATTATTGGTATATATTCTCTCTGGAAAAATCCCTTTGTTTCTATTGATAATATGCTATTCTATTTATAAATTTTGCTTGTGGGATAAAAACCATTATGATAACACAAAGTTAATTTGGTGCAGTACTTGTGCAGCAAATCTAGGTCTTTAACCTGCTAATTAAAATGTCAAAAATGACCAAGTCCATATTATTTCATTTTGCATGTGTGACAACTTAGGCCTAGATAACAAAGGCTATCTGTCCAAATCACACAGCAAATTACCAACAAAGCCACGAGATATATGGATTGGAAGACACACTTGGATTGATTATTTGGGGGCTTATTTTGATTCTAAAATCAAAGAAAGTACATAGAATTGATGTAAATAGAACTTGAGGGAGGTAGTTATCTTAGTGGTTCCAGGGTGTGTTTATTCCACAATACAAAGCAGGCAGAGGTGATATTTAACAATTAGAAAACACTGAGGTATAATCATGCTTTGCTCTCAGCATCAGGCTGCCAAATACCACTCCCCCCTTTTCCTTTGATCTCAGCCTTGCAATCTGAAAGCCAGAGGAATGATAAATGGCCATGAAACACAGACAAAGATTCCTTTTGTTTGTCCCACAGAATAGGAAGATGGTCAAATTGATCATTCATCAAGCTATAATGATCTGAAATAAATACCAGTCTCTTTGATGTGGCTCGAGATGCCAGCATCAGGGAAAGAGATCATTCTTCTGACTTTCACATAATTGAATGATTATGTTTGTGAATGAGCTTCTTTAATTGCTAACTGGTAATTTGGCATCATGACATGAGTGTATGTGAACTGTGGTTCCCCACCATGCACGAGGGAGAAAAAGATTGATCTGAGAGGGATGAATGGAATGAGAGGCCTCCAAATTAGGAATAATTGAAGCAGAGAGCAGGTGATGAGAAAAAGATACAGAAATTACTCCACCTGCTCTCAAAGAAATGACATTGATTCATCTGAGTGAGTCCCCACCTGGGATCTCTGACAGGTGTATATTTGTTTTTAGAAAACACCAAGCAAAGACTATAGTCAGAGGGATGTTTCCATTTATAAAAAGGACAAAACCTGAAAGGCCTTAACCATCCTGATGTTGGGGAAGCATTGAAAGGAAAATATGGGGCTACCTGAGCTGGTGGTTGAAGGACATCTGAAAAGGTCCGAAAATATGAGAGAGATGGGCCAGGAGTAGTGGCTTACCCCTATAATCCTAGCACTTTGGGAGGCCAAGGCAAGAGGATTGCTTGAGGTCAGGAGTTCAAGACTAGCCTAGGCAACATAGCAAGACCCTATCTCCAGAAAAAATACAAAAATTAGGCAGAGTGGCACATGCCTGTAGTCCCAGCTACTCAGGAGGCTGAGGCAGGAGGATCGCTTGAGCCAGGAGTTTGAGGTTGTAGAGATATGATGATGCCACTGCATTCTAGCCCAGAAACCAGAGTGAGATCCTGCCCCCTCCCCTGAAAAAAAAGAAAGAAAATATGAGAGAGATGTTAAAAAATTTACAAATTGTCTTATTGGAAGTGTAGGGGCCAAGGGGACCCTTGGTCCTCTGAAGGTTTGCTGAAAAATTACTGACATGAGAGAGATTGATTAATAGGAAAAAAGGCATACAAATACATTCAGCATGTATACACAGGAGCCTTCAGAATTAAGATCCAAAGATACAGGGGAAATTGTCTATTTTTAGGTTTAGGTTTAATGAAATATGAACAACCGTGTAGGAACACAGTGGGATAAAAATTGTATTATCTCATGGTGATAGACTGAGTGGGGAAACCCAGCAAGGCCTGTCTGTCTAGATCCTTCTTGGCCTCGCTGAGGGTGCATTTCTTCCTTCTGGGTGTGGGGCAGAACCCCCTCTGCAATGGGGATCTTATGACTCACAGTCAAACAAGGTAGATCAGATCATTTCTTGGTGGTCAGTTTTTTCACAGAAGAATTTTAGGTTTTACCAGTCGACTTTCAAGAAAAAGGACTCTGTTTTCTATGACCCTCCCCACCCTGGAAAGAGGGATTCTAGTTTCTATGGCTAGCCTGAAGGGAGAAGGGGACTGAAAGATAGGAGGACAGAAGGTCAGAGACAAACTTTCACTTCTGAGGCCTTCATTCTGGAGGACCGTTTTCTGAGCCCTAGCAGAAGAATATCGATGCTGGAGCCAGCAACTGTTTTTTGAGGACCTGCGTTTTTATTGACTTATGATACTACACGAGCAAATTAGCTAACTTTCTGAAATCCATTTTCTTCCTTATTCTCAGAAAAGATCACAAGGGATCACAATTTTGTGATGACTAGAAGAGGTTATGAAAACGGTATTATCTGGCATAAAATACTGAGTGGCTGTCGTTTTGCCAGAATGAGATGACGGTGGTAGTGTTAACATTTTATCAGACCTTAAAGGCCAATCGGTACCTGTCCCCCGTTGTACACAAACACTTTTCTGGAGGAATTTCTCCTTTAAAATATGGTAATCTCATTGGTCACTTACGTTATTTCTTGTATTTTAGATATTTAAAACATCAAGGATCATGATCCTTTTTTATTTTTTTTATAGTTTTTTATATACTACACTCTCAGATCCTTATCTCCAGTGCCATTGAAGGAGCTCAGGAAGTTTCACCCCAGAATATGACTCCTTGGTATAAAGAGTATTTTGAATTAAAGGCCCTTAGAGACCAACAGATCCTTGGAACAGTCTTTCCCTCTATCTGCACAACCAGCTGGACCCATCAAAAGAACAATGGCCTTCCCTTCCCTTCTCTGTTATCTCACTATATTGCAGGAAAGAAAGTCAAGAATGCGACCAGCCTGGCCCAGATCATTTTAAACATGATACCTGTCTCTCAGGTTAATTTAGAAGTCAATCTATTTCCCCCTATCGGTTCATTCTCTAAAGTATCCATTCATCCTCCCTGGCAACCATTTATTGTCCCTAAACAGAATTACCTGTATTCCTCATCTCCCAATCCCCTCTAAAAGGAGTATATAAAAATATCTGGATCCCATTGGGATATTAGGTAATCACTCTGTGATTCTCCCCATGACCATAGTAAATAAAACTCTTTCTTTTATTAATCTGACTTAGCTGAGAGCTGATCTTTCAGGGAACTTTCGGGGGGAAAGGGACAATTATCCTCATCCCTACACCATGACCTAATCACTATTTATTGATGTTTTCAAATTTGGATATCTTATGCCAAGAACTGGGCAAGGCACAAAAACAGGTATATTTTTTTACTTTCATGAAGCTTCCTATCTAAAGGGAAATATAAAAACATAAATATTAAAATTACCATAAAAGAAAAAAATATGTTAAAATCTATGAAATGAGCCATCAAGAGGCCACTTGACAGGAAAAACTCATCCAGTAGAAATGAGGGACAACTTCCTAGAAAAAAGGACATGCGATGTATAACATACACGTGTATGTGTACCTGTTATCGATGATGATACTTATGATGGTGATGATGTGACCCGAGGCAGGATAAGTTTGTGCAAAGGTTCTATATACCTAGAGATAATATGACATATTCAAATGAAAGATGGATCAGCATGGTTAGAAAATAAACTGCTGAAGGGATCACAGCAGGAGATGGGTTGGAGACGTGATCCATATTCTCTTCTCTGAGACTCATTTTTCTCCTCAAACTAAGGTAGAGTTTTGGCAGGGCTGGTCTACCACTTCCTCTCCCATATCCTCTAGACCCTGTTACCAAGATCGTGAGCTTATGATGAGCTTTTCAGATCTTCCAGCTTTCTTCACCCACAGGAGCACCTTGTCATTTCCTCAAAATCTTGATTCATAAATAACATTAGTTGGTCTCTTTTTCTTCAATCCCACCTGTCTTTATGCATCCAAATAATGGAGTCATATTTTTTAAAAAATAAAACAAAGCAAATGAATAAACCACAAATGCTAATCCTGTCATTGTGTTGCCTCAGAGAAAATTCTCCACTGCTTTAAAGTTAAAGTTGCAAATTCTACACAAGAACATAGGGCGTTTTACCACACAGCATATATCTTCAAGCAAAATAACTAAATACATGTGCAGTAGATGAATGAATAAGTTATCTGCAAGTACATTTTCCCTCTCTTCCTTTCTAATTACCCATGGTAATTGCCAGTGGTCCTCAGATATGACATGCTTCAGAATATGCCTGAAAAGTGTCTTAACATTCAGATGTGCAAGCCCTATATCTTCTAATATTTTATACATAAAGTCAGGTTTAGGCCAAGAACATGCATATTTAAAAAGAAAATTCTCAGTTTCCAAGCTAAAATTTGAGAACTAACGTATTTTGTGGGTTAGCAAACCCCTGTCCCTTTCCAAATGAAGTTAGGACCCTTGGTTAACTTTCTCTGCTCCTCTGTAGATTTGAGAAAGGGAGATTCTCAAGTGTATTGTTAAGTAGCATTGCTTATGGTAAAAACAACCCCTGATTATTAAATTGTGTCTGGCATGGTATTTCTCTCATGAATGATAAAAATTTGATATGGAGCCATAACTTTGAAATTCCATAAGTAAGAGACGCTTGTAACTATAATGTCCTATATGAAAACCCTGGAAGCTTTCCTCTGGAATCATTAATAGACACTTGCTCATGTTGGGGATGAGGCTTCTAAACTAGGCTGGATCACACACCTGCAAGATATGAATTTTCTTCCATTACTTGAGTTTTCACCTGGTAGAATTAAGGGAAGCTGGCATGTGAACAGTGGACTTCTATAAGGGCATACTGATAGGCTGACATGCTGTGTGGTTCCTTGCCTAAACTCTTCTGAATAGCTGGAACTAGGCAAAGCCTTGATAGTCTTGTGAATCTTAATATGTATTTGAATGTAAGGAAAGTCCCTGATGGATATTGTCTCTGACATTAATACGTATGCTTTCTCAAACTCTGTGTAATTTCATACATTCACATCTTTGCTCATACTGTCTCTTCCTCTTGGAAATAGCTCCCTACCTTTATCCACCAGATAAACTATAACTCATGCTTCATGGTTCATCTTAAATGCTTCTTTAACTTCTTAGTTCTTCCTGGAGGAAGAATAAACTGTTGCCTTTTCTGTGCTTGCATGGCACTATGTTCACATTCTTATTTTAGTACTTACTATCTGCTGTTGCAGTTATCTTTGAATTGTCTGTCTCTCCTCTTGAGGACACAGTGTGACTTTGCATTTTGCATATCCAGTGTCTCACACAATTCCAGAAACAGAAGAAATGATCAGCTATTTGTTAATCTCCACAAAATCCATGTGATGGACTGAATGTCTTATGACCAAGTTAAAATTTTACCACTTCTTCAAGATTTAGACAATAGCTATTTCCTTAAGGGATTCTTTATTTAAAACTCTTTATGTGACTCACCTGTGGGATTTAGTTTCTGTCTTTTAATGATTCATATTATTTTCAATTTTTATGTGGTTCTATTATTAAAATGACTGTAGTTAAAGAAATTATCATGGACCTAATTTTGTCCTCAGAGAATATTGCACTCTTGAAAGAAGGAGGCATAGCCTAATCCTTAAAATAAGGTTTAAAATAACAAAATTGAAAAGTGAATGCAAAGGGTATGCAATAGAAAGTTTGTTAAAATACATTAAGCTGCAGTTTTAGAATTTAATGATATAGTTTATGGTTGGATAAGAATCTGCTTATGTAAGTTATTAAAATGGGTCTGACTTTGCTAACTTTAAAGAAACATGTTTGGCTTTGTTCTGTAATTAATATTTCCATTTAAGTAGTAGTTGGTAGTTCAAAAACCATTTTTATTATACATACATTATGTCCTCTGATTCAGGTTATAGTATTTTATATATATGGATAAGCTGTGAAATAAAGAAAAGAGTGGTGATTTAGAGTCATACAGAACTGTTCAACTCTATCTCTAACACTTGGACAAGCCATGTAAATTCCTTCATGCAGTTTGATATGTAAAATGAACATGTTGAAGCTTACTATTATTGATAAAATTGCAAATTTATGTAAATTATTATTATTTTTTGTTAAGTAAGCAAATAAGAACTTATTTCAGCCTAGTTAAAATTGCAATTATTTAGATAAAAAAGGAAAAGTAACTATAAGTTACTTCTGATCACAAGAATCTTTGGGTCCATAGGATAAAACAATGCTGTTGTTCTGAGCAACATCAAGGAGTTTTAACAAATAGGAGGTAGAGTCGTGTTTCTATTATGCAAATGTTAAGAGATTCTAAGTAAATAAAATAACTATCATTTTGTGAGGTAACAATGTTGGAAGAGAGTGCATAGAGAAGATTAGGACCATCTTTCTATTGAGAAGAATCAGAACTTACACTGTAGTAACACCTAGCCCCAGGTCCTGGGAAGAGCTGTTACTTATAGCGATATTTTGAGATGGAGCTTAACCCTTGACTTTCCCTTTTCCCTTCAGCTGAAAATAGAAGACAGATACTCTATCTTGTACTCCCTTCACTTACATAGTGGAATTTGCCTAGAAAATTAAAGTATCATGTCTAAATTCCAACAGTGAGTGATTAGTTGTCCTAGATGGTAGAGGTCAATTCTATTTTCTATGTTCAAATCACCATGAATAAACAAATGCCCATCTATTTCAATTTCAGAATCGAATATGAAAAATACATAGAGATACCTAATTTGATTGGTTCTTATGGGTAGATAATGAATGATTATAATGCCTATTTTTCCAAATAGAGAGATAGATACAGAGATAGATAGATTGATTGATTGGTAGAAAAGTCTGGAGGTATTTAACTTTCCTACCTGATGGCCTTGAAGCTGCTCATTGGTATGGTTTGAGTGTAACCACCAAAACTCATGCTGGAACCTTAATTCCCAGCGCAGCAATGTTGAAGGGTGGAACTTTTAACAGGTGGGACCTGATGGGAGGCATTTGAGTCATGGAGGGTCTGCCCTCAGGGGTGGCTTGGTGCCATTCTCCCAGTAGTATGCTTTTTGTAAGAATGGGTTTTTATAAATCGAGGACATCCCTAGTGTTTTGCCCCTTCGCACATAGTAGCTTCCACTGTGACCTTCTGCTGTGTTATTGCATGACATAGCATGAGGCCTTTGCCAGAAGCCGAGCAGATGCAGGCAGCATTCTTATCAGACTTTCCAGTCTCCAGAATTATGAGCCGTGTAAACTTCTCTTCTTTATAAATTACTCAGTTTTAGGTATTCTGTCATAGCAACCCAAAACAAACTGAAACACTCATGCAATAGTAACTCTCTGCCCAGTCTCTCACGCAGACAGCCCGCAAACAGCCTCAGTTTGCTTGCTTCATCTCTGTTAATGCTGTGACTATGCAAACGCCTCCTTCTTTAGTGAATATGTTATAATGCAAGGTCTATCTGTTTGTTTATTTATAACTTTAAATAAATTATGTATTAATATATATTAGTGTTCGACAGTTTAACAAATATCATGAGACAGATAGGAGGGAGATGATTTTAGCATGTTTTGCATTCACTGTCCTGAAACAACTATGCTGTTTTCATAATCGATACATTTATAATTAATTAATGCAAAAAGTAACAACCTCTTCTTATCACCCTTTGCAGGTTTCTCTGAAGCTATATTTATTTTCATTGTTCACTTTTCTATTTGTGTTTTAATTAAAAATTTCCCTTTGCAGTTCCCCAACAATGCAGAAGGTACACTCTCTGGGTAGCCTTCCAGCTGAGAAGTACACAATAGCTTTTTATAAACATTGAACTAATCAATTAGGGTTTAGGGTTCTCATTTTAATTTACATAGCCAGTTGCTTAGATCTGAGTGAATCTAAAGATTAAAGTTTGATTAAATGCGTTAAACAAGTGTGTAAGATGTTCCTCCAGAACTTTAGTGTTTAAAAAACGGTACACTTCACAAAATGGTAAAGAAGCAATGCTAATGAGTGTATTATCTATTACTTGCATTAATTACAGCAGTTCTTCTTTCCTTTCAACTTCAAAGTACTTTGTATCAGTAATAGTTAATTGGAAAGGCCATTGAAATTCCTCTTAACAGAGACTTAGAAAGGAGATTTGATTTTAGGTTTACCTCTTCATTGGAATTCAAGCCAACAATTTAGGTGTCACAATAAACCTTGTTGCTTTGGATAAGTATGTCCAGTATTTTCACTCTCTTATATGTTCTCATGATATAATGAATTATCCATATTTTAAACATTTGAATTGAGTTTCAAAGGAAAAAATAAAAGCAAAGAAAGTAAAACTTTCAACATGCTTCTGAACTCATAAATATTGACAGCAAAACAATTCTCAGTGTTATTTTATTCATGAAAGACATAAGGTTCTTTGTGACATTTCTTAAGATCAGAGTATTTAAAAAAATACTGCATAGAAAACTGGGTAATGGATGCAAGTTAGTGCGTGTAAATATTTCCTTACTAATGTAAACATTTAGTTCAGTACCCATTTTGCTATGAAAGATTTCGATAAAACCTGTGCTTGCCTCTTTGTGATAAAAGGACAAGATTTTGATTGGTTTGATTTTTGTTTTTATTGTTTTTGTTATGGTTTCTCCCTTGGATAAATACATGTAAATATAAATACTAAACAAATACCTTTGCATATTTAAATTTCCTACATGTGATTTAGGAGGGATGGCTCCTGCCTATAGTCCTAGTTACTCAGGAGGCTGAGATGAGAAGATCCCTTGAGCCTAGGAATTCAAGGCTGCAGTGAGCTATGGTTGGGCCACTGCACTCCAGCCTGGGTGACAGAGCAAGACCCTCATCTCTAAAAATTAATTAATTAATTAGTTAATTAATTAAATTTCTTCAGATGCTGACAAATTTTGTTACAACAATGCTGAGTTATTTTAGAGTTCCACTAAGAATTTATAAGGCTATCCTTTGCCCCACACTGTTCCTACTGCTGGATATTAGTAATACTTCTTCTTTTAAAAATTTTTTTGAAAAAAATTGCCAAGACGCTGTTGTTATAATGCATCTCTTTAATTACTATTGAAGTTGAATCTCTCAAACGTATGTGCATTTTGTTTTTCCGTGTCACTAAATAGACTATTCATACAAATGTTTTCAATTCTTATATATTTCTTAATCACATTTGATCTTTTAATCTGTCCTTTAAAATTAAATTAGCTTGGACACTAATGTTATATATGATATATATGTTTAAAATATTCTCAGTTGAATCTCCTGTATACTAACATTTGCTAGCCAGTGTCTACCCTTCTCTATTTTCTACACAATAAAGTCTAACCTTTTAATCAGCCATTTAAGCCCCTTTATGTTGTAACTTTTTTCCCCCTTAGGTTTTAGCTTTCTGTGTTGTTAACTTTTTAAACAAATCTTGTGGTATTTCTAAACTCACTTTTGTACTCTACCTGGTACGAACCTAGGATAACATTAATGTGCAAGAAATATTTGCTAAATTAATCAGCTCAGGCTGACCACCTGCTCCTTGAGTCACAGACAGCTTACTCCCGAAGATAGTACTTGGCTCTCAGAGTTCACACCTCTGCCATATTTCCCTATTTCTGATGTCTCTAGGAATTTTAGGACAAGGCCTGGAATAAATCAGTTGTTCTAATATTAAACTAGTCTAAGCCACCTATAAAAGCAGTTTAATAACATGAATGTATTTCTTACAGTAGAAAAAGTTAAAGGCAGTCCTTATTAGATGATGGTAATAGTGATGGTGATTTTTCATTGTCTTACCTTTAAATAAAAAATTATATGAAGTGCTTAACACAGTACCTGGAAAATTGCAGTCTCACAATAAATGTTAAGAAACATCATTTTTATTACATGAGATCATTATGATTATAGTTTTTGATAGTTTGTATTATTTTTACATATATTTTTACTCCTCCTGCCCCTAATCTCATGTTCATGAACTCGACTTTCCCTCTAAAGTGATATGAACTTGGCTCTATGACTGGTTTTGACCAATAGGATTCTGGCAAAAGTGGCCCATGTAGAAGCCATATGCGGTATGGACTTGCCTTGGTCAACTTGGCTTTTGTACTTTAGCGACTCACCATAAGAAAAGTGTGCCCAGGTATTTTATGGCCCTGTATTCTGGGATTCAAAATCAATGTACAAAATGTTCACAGAGCATACCCGAACCCAACCAAGAGCCTAGAGTATGTTTAACTGAATCTGCATCCAGAAGTAAATGAGACCCAGACAGCCTCAGCAAAACCACAGTTGACCTATACCCCCTTGAGTGTAAGAAAACATGCTTATTGTTGTAAGCCAGTAAGTTTGGGGATCATTTCTTATGTCATTTCTTATCTCATTTGGGCAGTAGCTTACAGGTATATCACTGATGGCCAATAGCATCCGTAATAATAGTAATAGATTGCCAAATGCTAACTACAGCTTGTCTCTTTAGATCTGCCCACAATTACAGGGATGTTTTATTATCCTCAGACACAGAGAGTTTAAGCACCATGTTCAAATAAAAAACATAATAAGTGATAAACCTAGGACTAGAACCCAGGCATTCTCAATTTAGTACCCATGTTCTTAGTGGCCATAATATACAGTTTCACTAAATGTCCAAAATTTGATTCCCCAGAAAGATAACATAATGTGTTTTAAGGACTTTGAAGCATGTCTGACATTCTTTCCCTGTGAGCAGGGATCTGGCTTAATCTGACATGAAATTACAGAGTAAAGTAGTAAGTTCCAATCCTAGTTATTCAGGGTAATCACCCAGTGGTGGTAGCAAGGAGGTATGCTCAAGGTACTACAGAAATCATAGGTAGGAATGATGGATTTTTTTTTTTTTTAAGTCCTGAAGCAGTGCTCATTTTACTAAAATCTGCTGAAACTTGGGGGAAATCGTGTCCTTTTGGAAATTATAATGCATACCAAAGCACAAAATTTCAGTATCTCATTTATTTTCTAGGTTAACACGCCTCTCGGTGACTACGAGAATATTCAGTTATATTATTCTCACCAAAGTAGACCAGCTCTTTCTGTGTATTCTGGTTTCGGTGTGTCCAGAAAAGAAATATACATATTGCTATGGAGATATATTACCAAGTAGATACCTCAGATAACATATTGCTATATAGATACCTTGGACAAGGTATCCAGAGACAAACCCTTTGAAGCAGGAGTGAGTGAGAAGCCAAAGCTGGTTACTGGGAGGTGAAATTTATGATGACTATAGTATCAGAAGGAAAGTAACAAACCAGAGAACTGAGTTCCGGTGGGTTCAGGAGCATGTCAAGGTGTCATGGTGATTGTGTGGCAGAGTTTAAAGCTACCTTCTTGACTACTATGATCAGATATGCTCAACAGTTCTTATTATGTGTAGAGGCTTGAATGTGTGAGTAAAATGCCTACATGAAAGTGAGAATACATTTTTAGTTCATAACCTATAATGTTCTCAACATCAGTAGACATAAAAGAGCAATGGCAACAGTTGGGAAAAAGATATGTGATTCTAAAAAATACTTTCTCTTTTTAGAAACATTATTTAAAGAGAAAAATAAATATAATGTTGTAGCAAAGTTCTTGTAAATTACTATGGTTGGTTTCTGAACGTCGTTTTTTGTTTGTTTGTTTGTTTGTTTGTTTGAGACAGAGTCTCACTCTGGTGCCCTGGCTAGAGTGCAGTGGGATCATCATAGCTCTCTGCAGCCTCAAACTCCTAGGCTCAAGTGATCCTCCTGCCTCAGTCTCCTGAGTAGCTGGAACTACAAGCACATGCCTATTATGCCCAGCTATTTTTTTCTATTTTTAGTAAAGACAGGGTCTCGTTCTTGCTCAAGCTGGTCTTGAATTTCTGACCTTAAGCCTCCCTCCTGGGCCTCCTAGAGTGCTGGGATTACCGGCACAAGCCACTGTGCCCTGCCTCTGGATGTTCTTAGCTCAGCAAAGAAGTAAACTTAAATAGATGGTGCAAGCAAGGAAGAGCTCTTTTCCTTAGAGAATTTGAACAGAATGACTGCACTCTATCTAATCTAGTAAAAGGGAAAGTCTAACATTCAGAATGCATCTTTTATTCTGGTCTTCTTGAATCTCTTGTCTTTCCAAAATTTACACACTATCATCACTCCTGGGACCCGGTTTTCCTTACTAGTACAAGAAAAAGGCTCATTCAGTGATTTTTGAGATCATAAGCTCAGTTTACCCTGGGCTCTGTTCTTGTCAAAAGAAGCCAGGACTATATGAATCTCTCATAGAATTATTTTTGCTCTGAGATGTCATGACTTCAGTTTTGGCCTGAAAATATTTCTCTTGCTGTGTGTAATCACATTCAGTAGTTGTTTTATTTTTTATTTTTTCTTTGCATGCCTACTGTTCTGTGTCCTTCATTTTTCTCTGCACCTAATTTGATGGAAAACTAAGGCCAGGAATATAGAAAGATTCATCCTCTAGCCATTGCATTAATTGATGTCTGGGAGTAAGGTAATGCTAACTAATGAGACTGCATCAAGTGATCAGTACAAAATGCTGATCTTCAAATACATTTTATCTAATCATTTGAGCTGCCTTGAAAATTGGCATAATTATACAGTCTGAGCCGTAGGATATGATAATTCTTGATTCAGATATTTCATTTCACAAGAGAGGGAGTGAGAAGGCAAGGTTTGATGTGAGTGACTTCAGTACCTATTGACTATAACAGAGTATACTTTTCAAACACAGATGAAAGAAATGTAAATTATTAAATTACCTGAAGTGGTTCTTAACAAGTGTTCCCACCCTAACAACTACCACCAATAAACCTTTCTTTTTTCTTAAAAATCCTCATAATCAAAGGACTATGAATATTCAGAAGAAAAGTGGGATCAGAAAATTTATGGTGCTTATACAATGAGAGAAAAGAAATGAGATTTTAATTCATTGGGTCACATCATAACCATTCCAGATCCATGGTTTGGCACGTCTTCCTCACTACAGAGGATTCATTATGAACTAAAAGCAATTTTAGAAATACATTTTACTGAATTATGGCAAGAAAATTGCTATATAATTACTGGGAGTTAAAAACTAAAATAACATGTGTGCATATGTGTGCACATGTGTGTATACTTCCACACATTTTACACATATGGATGGATGTAAGAATAAGCATAGAAGAGAGGCAGAGTAATTTTTATGAACCCTGTTTCTATATAGTAAACCAAATTGTATGTGACTATATAAATCCTGGAAAAGCAAGTTATCTTTCTGTCAAAAATGAAAATTATTACTGACTTCCTACTATGTTCCAGCAATCCGATAGTGCTGTAAAATGCTATAAAGCTGACTAGGCCAAGGTCTCTGTCCAAAGAAAAGGAATAATCAAGTAGAAGATACACACATGTAAGAGATGAATTCAATATACTATAAAAGATATTGCAATGTATTTTTCCCATTCAGACTGTTTTAACATATCCTGATAGTCTACTTAAGTCTAGGTTCACTACTTCCCTATCTGCTTCCAGTTCCCGTTTTCTAATCTGTCTTCCATTGTCCTACCAAACTTAATTTTTTTTTTTTTCCCTGTAATGTGAAAAGCGGATCACATCACTCCCCCAACACTTCTTTTGGGAAAACAAATCTGATTATGGAATTTTCTGAAACTATGTAGACATTGCTGATAAATCACAAACAAACAACTTGCAATTTCTGAAAGAAATAACTCTTCTCCTTGCTTTTCAATATTAGGAAAATACTTTTCTGTGAGGTAATTGCTACATTGATACATGAACCAAATCATTGATTTTTATCCTCACGAGCACAATATTTATACGATAACATAAAAAGAGAGAAAGCTGATTGCTCATGAAAAAAAAGACTATAAAGTCGTGGAAAATGACTGAAAGAGAGAATTTTTTTTTTTTCCTTCTCCCCAGAAGGGGGGATTATATATGTAAAAAGTACCTTTGAATAACTCTATGTTTAGAACTTTATAACAGCAAAAACTGGATTATATTATTAAATTTAGACAATCTTTACTTCCTAATACATCAACAGGTATACTTTGTAAGAACTGCATTATAATACATATTGTATCCAAAACAGGAAAACTAAAACTAAAATTAAAACAAAACAAAACAAAACAAAAAATTTACATTGAGTAGGCCAGGATTTCAAACCATGCCTGGAGTCTCTAAATCCACCTCTATCCCAGCTTATTTGCTAGTTATATGCTACTGATACTAACAGGATCTTAACCATCATAGCAACAAGAAGAATATGTGTGTGGCTTCTATTCTATTTATCATTAAACACTTACATATAAGTGCAAATGAGTGCCCAAAATTTCTCTCTTTCTATGTCTTACCAATCTTTTTTCCCTTTTTTTTCAACTGTGTTCCTAACGTTTCATTCTACATTGATCTGCTGTTCTTATATCTGCTGATGTTCAAATCATTGCAAAATTACTCAGCATTTTTGAAATGCATCAATTCAAATGAACAGTGAAAATTTCCTAAGTATCCCAGAAAACACCACAGAAGTCTTAGTGGCCACTTCACTGAGAACATATGGAAGGAAAGGGGCTTATTTCAATGCCTGTCGCAAAAACTGAAATATAGCAGTAAGAGGATAAAGACAGAGGACCTTATCCTTGCCTTGAGTTCCACTAATTTATATATCATATTTAAAGGTCTAGCCTTCAACCTTGACTTGTCTGGTTCTAACTCACATTATGTCAGGGAAGGGAAGAAACAATTCACAAATATTCCATTACCTTATTCCCCTTCTCTTATTTTCTGTATTAAATATGTATAATGCAAATTCATGTTGAAAGCCATTCCAACCACAATTCTGATTATAAGTTCTCACAAGATAAATGTATAGTCATTAGTTCAAGTTAAATAACACAAAGATTTGAAGGGCAATAGAATTTCCCTTTGAGGAAAGGGTAAGAATGAGAGCGAAAGGTAAATAAATGGGTTGCAATTATTTTGCATGGATCGAAGATTATTCAAGGTCATTTAAGACTCATCCTTTACTGTAGCAAAGGTTATAGCATAGATGAAGTAGAAAGGGGGTCCGTTTCATTCAGAACATCCAAAATGAAATGAGGATATTTTTTTCACATAAACAACTTAGTTTAGGATTAAGGGCCAATATTCTGAGAGATTTTATAGTTTGAAATGAATACCCAAGAAGGCTATGGGATTCATTGCTGCAGTGTCATCTGTATTATATAGACACCCACCAATTTGAATGCCATTGCATTAAATGCTTCATCCCTTCTCTGCACATATATTTGTTGACTATCTACTATGTGTCCGTGTGTGGCACATAAACAAATATTAATTCAATTAATTCATTGGATCACTCAATCAGTCTTTCCCATATATTGAATTAAACTCCTGTCTTCCTCATGGTAGTCATTATATTGGGCAGTAGGACACAAAAAGTTCTATGTAAAAAATAAATAAATGAATAAAAATTCTATATGTGATAAATTTTTATATTTATAAGGAAGTTTATAAAACTTTTTTTAGTACAAGGTCATGTATGATAAAATAAGGTTATGTCTGTGGTAGTATAAAGAATTAACTATTAGAAGGAGCATAGAAAACTTCACAAAAGCAATGGCTCTTGAGTTAGATCATGATGAATAAATAGAAATGCGTTAGGTAGACAAGACAGGTGCAAATTATTTTGGATATTTGAGGATCTACATGAATTCCATGAAACTCAGATCAGTGGTTTTCAGTAAGAGGCAATTCTGTGCCATGGAATCTTTGGCCATGTCTGGAACCATTTTCAATGGCTGTGACTTGGGGGCAAAGCTATGGGAATTTAGTGAATACAGGCCAGGAATGATTCTAAACATCCTACAATGAACAGAACAGCTTCTTCACCCAGCAATAAAGATCATTCAGCACCAAATGTCAGAAGTTATTTAAAGAATGCTGGCAAAGGACCAATAAGAAAAGAAGTTCAGAATGAACCCAACAAGTCCAAATATGGAGCTTTGGCATTTTCTGATGAATGATGAAGAGGAAGTGATATAGTTTCAACAGAATAATTACATTTTTGTACTTATTAATATTTCCTGGATAACTATTTAAGTTGAACTATGGAAGATATATTTGTTAGCACTGAAATGGAATACCACGATAACTATTTTTTCCTTTTTTTTAATTTAAGAATATTATGGGGGTACAAATATTTTTAGTTACATAAATAACTTTTGTTATGTTTGAGTTAGGGTTATAAGTGTGCCCATCACCCAGATAAAAGGTGGATAAACTTTTCATGTTGGAAGGCCACATTAATTTAGTTCGTGATTGATATGTTCACAAGTTCTATTTCTTCCTACTTGAGTCTTGGGAGGTTGTGTGTTTCCAGGAATTTGTCCATTTCCTCTATGTTTTCAAGTTTATATACACGGAGATTTTCATCATATTCACAGATGATATTTTGTATTTCTGTGGTATCAGTCACACTATCTCCTTTTTCATTTCTGATTGAGTTTATTTGGGTCATTTCTCCTCTATTCCTGGTTAATCTAGCAAGAGGTCTATCAATTATGTTTATCTTTGCAAAGAACCAAATTTTTACTTGTTTCTCTCTCTTTCTTTCTTTCTTTCTTTCTTTCTTCCTTCCTTTCTTCCTTTTTCTTTCCTTCCTTCCTTGCATCCTACCTTTCTTCTTTCTTTCTTTCTTTTCTTTCTTTTTCCATTTTGTTTAGTTCTGCTCTGTCCTCAGTTTTATTAGCTCACTTCACTCTTCAGAGTAGCAGAAAAGATTTCTCCAGCATTTGGCTCTGCTGGCAACCTCCAGAAGAAGACTTTCAAAATCTCTTCCAGGCCACAGGCCCTCCTCCCTGCCTAGTGAGGGACTTGCTGAACAAGTGTCTTCAGGACAGTCCAGAAAGTTTGTGCCATGGTCCTGGGGACACATGCCCCTGAGCCACCTCCCTCATGGGGCACTGCGAGGAAAGCAGAGCTGGCTTTCACCCCATCTGAGACATTCCACTCAGCGAATGGGCTGGCTTCTTGCAGGTCTCTGCCAGGGTGGTCTGGGCCCAGCTCAAACTCTTCAGTGGTACTGGGGAAGAAAATAGGACACAGGAAGTTTGGTGCACAACTTTTCTTTTTGACAGTGCATCAGCCGGTGACTCTGAATGTTGTTATAACTATAATTATGCTATTACAGTAATTATTGTATTGATTCTGTTAATTGTAAGAGTATGAGATAAGATGATAGAGAATAATATGGAATGTTAAGCCATGTTAAAATACACACAATAACATTTAGCATGGAAAAAAATTTAAGATAGCTCACTACTTCACTCTACACAGTGTATCTAAAGGATTTACATTTGACGTAAGATTTAAAGAAAGAAAGAAATATATATATATATATATATATATATATATATATATATATATGCTTAAAGGAGTAATCTCAGCTTGAATTTCTCTACCTGCTATTTTTTTCTTATTATTATTCTTTAAAAAATGTTTTTTTTCTTTTGAAGACTCTGTATCCTTGACACTTTGTTAAGCTAGATCATCACTCACGGTACTAGAATTAAGAACATTTGTTCATTCATGTTATGGATTTCAAACTAGACTTGTTTGGTTAATGTTTTTAAGGACATTTTTCTACAATTCAATGCCTAATATTCAGAGAGTATAGCTCATTCAAATAGACACAAATCTTACAGAAACAAAAATATATGCATAGGTTTTTCTGTCAATTTTTAATATTTTGTGTTTTTTAAAAATCTATTTTAGTACGAAATTTGGAAACCCTCCCTTATTCTTTCATGTGCTTAAGCAAAATAAATATCTATGACTCTTTTAGAGGATGCTTTGCAGATGGACAGGACCTCTGTTTTTGCATTAAATAGAACACAATTCTGTGTTTCATTGCTAATGCAATGAACATTTATGCAAATCTGAAGAGTAGGCAGGTGCAAGAGCAAATTTCTTAATGCCATTTGCTCTGAAAATTATATAAAGCTGTTAAAGCTATGCTTTTTATAGTAGTTACAGGATTTTTGTTTGGTATTTTTAAACAATAACACCTGCTCTAGGCAGAAAAGTAAGTGCCCATACAGCAGGAAGTAGGCTGCTTTTGGTGGGGAGAGGAGTTCCAGAGCTTATCTCCAGTAAATAATGAGACAATGGAATGAGATATACTTTTAAAATGCGGGGGTTGGTGGTAGAAGTAGAAGTAGGAGTGTGAGAGGAGAGCGATTTTGCCTTTTGCACTGACAGATGCAAGCAAATGGCAGGAATTCAGCCCAGCCAAGGAGATGGCAGAACTCCGCAGCACTCCATCTGGGGCCTATTTCTTTGGCCTCTGAAGCCTGGCAGAGGTTTCCTTTGGTAGGCCTCTATTTCCCTTTCTCTTCCCACACTGGTCTAAAATGACAAGGCCTTTGTGTTAATTATCTGATTGACTCTCATGAGCTAATGACTGCCATTTCATTTTTGCTTGAGGAACTTACCTGCATACTTTCAACACACAACCATACACTCAATAGTGATTAATGAAGATCAGTGATTTGTTTATTCAGATCCCTTTCATCAAAGCTGAATTCTCCTTGATGATATAGGTCAGTCACCTCCTTATTTGCAAAGAGAGGCAGAATATCTGTTTTTGTTTTCTTTTGTTTTATTACATGATTCCATGATATATTTGTCTCCTCTTGTGGATACTAGGAGTTCATTCATATATTCATCATTCCTTTAAAGAGATCTTATGTGTTATCAAAAAATAGTGTGTCTGGAAATGAAGAACCTCATTTTTCATCCTAGCTTTACGATTAACTTCATTGACCCACACAGTCATTTCATATATTTTTTTATTTATTTTCCTGAATATAATGGCATTGTGGATATGACAGCCATCCTTCCATTCATCTTCAAGGTTGGATGGCTGTTCTGACCTTCTGTACTGATGTCCTATTGGCTTTAACACCTTCATGTACATCACCCAGGAAACTATAATACAAGGTAAGGAGTAAAAACTTTTTGGAGAGAGACAGATTATTTTTTGGCAAAGGGTAAACAAGAAATATACACTTGCTTTGTACCCAGCTCTGTGCTAGGTGTTAGAAATACTGAAATGAGTAACATTTAGCCCAAGTTGTTAGAAAGCTCAAAACCTCTCTCAGATATAAATGCAGAAATATGCCATGATAATAAAATACTATATGTTTATTTATTATATCAAATGATAGAATACACACTTTTATGGGGTAGTTCTGTAGTGATATCATTACCTATTAACTGTGTGGCTTTAAGCAGATGCCTATGTCCCTGGACATCGTCTCTTCCATTTTCCCCTCCAGATCTACTCATCCCCTTGCACTCAGCCTTGATGTATTTATTTCCCCAGATTCTTCCCTTCAAGGTACTATTGAACTGTTTCCCTCAACTGACAGCCCCAGCTCTTCTCAATGCGGTTCTTTCTGAAGGCTTTTCTTCAATATTGTTTCCTTCCCCTTGTCTCTTTGGGGTCATAACATGTCAATAACAGCCACTCTGCTGTTATTAGCCCCATAGGTCGGTAAGGAGTATCACTGGCGTTTCTACACTTTTTAAAGTATTTACATTAATAAACCCTCCTAAAATTATAATAACAGGACTATATCATCAAGTTCTTGCTAGTACCCTAACACACAATTTACATTGAAATTGGTGCAGAGCTCTCCATGGAAAGATATTATCCCTAAAGGTGGCATTTCACAGTCAATGTACAGGAAATTAAAGGACCTCAAAAGGATCACTAATAATCTGATGTCTTAAGTCTGGTTCTTAGGATAGCAGGCCCAGAGTTGGAGGTTTACATATTAAGAGTGTTCTCAAGATCGACACTTGTAAAAGAGAGAAGGCAATAGGATTTCTCAGAAAGAGGAATTGAATTGGGATTGAGTTGCAGTAAAATACTCTGACAATGGATGGGGAGCACTGGAGATGGGTTGGCCCTTCAGAGTTCTCTTGCCTTCAGGTAAGGCAGCTAGGTCTTAATATTGACCAGTCAATGGGTGCAGGCTGCCATGGAAGGGGGCATCATATCGGATGAGACTGGTCTTTTGGGAAAATTCCCAAGAAAGACCAGCTGAGAGCCTTCTGCTGCCTACACTTTCAGCTGTCATTGGGAGAAAGAGCGCCTTGGTCTAAAAGGGAAGATCTGAGTGTCAAGCTAACCACATTACCTACTCCATTTGGCATGGAGGGATTTTAGGCTGTGTTTTGGGGCATATTAGAGGAAAAGGGGAGACATCATAAAAAAATCCTGCCAGCAGAACTAAGTAATTTTGTCTTTTAACAAGTCGCCCATTCTGAGACTCACTTGGTAATAAAAAGCAAGAGCTGGCTACATCTCTGAGATCTTTATGGCCTTAACTTTCTCTGAACATACCTGGTCCTGCTATTTCATGTATGTCTACACAGAAATAATAATTGTGAAGTCAAACATGTTTATCGTATCCACTGGTCTTCTTGAATGAGCCTGTAATTAACTTCAAACAAGGAAAAGAGAAAGCAAGTGACTTTTACTGAATGTCAGCCCAACTTCAGACATTTTGCTATTTTCTAACCTGTGTAAAGTATGTTATACCAATACAATGGAATTCTTTTTGTCTTATTTGCATTATAATGACATGAGTACAATTATTAAATCTGCTGTGCTATCAAAGTAAGTCTGTTTTTTTTTTTTTTTAAGAGTGAGATGGGATCAGATCCATATGCTGCTACTTAGTAGTTATAGGACCTCTGATTGATTCATTGAGTTACCTCAACCTTAGTTTCCTTGTCAGCAAAATGAAGATTTATTTTCTTTTCCCTAAAATCCATAATGTATACAAAATGTCCTGCAGAATACATGGAAGTAAAGCATATTTAATATTTTATGTTATCTTTCCCCTCTCTCTCAGTTCCTTTTATGCTTTCTTTCCTCCCTGGATTTTTCCTTTCTCTCTGGGGTTCTCCTTGAGAACAGAGCATATGCATAACATATCTTATTTTTGAAATGACTGAATAATTCCTTATGTTTTAACAACTGTTTCTCAAAGTGCAGTCTATGGGCCACCAATGTCAGAATCACCAGGTTTTATCTATAAAATGTAAGATCATAGTCCTTACTTCAAACAATATGATTCAGAATATCTGAAGTTCTGCCTATATATCTTATCAAAATTCTCAAGTTAGTCTTACACACGTGGAATTTGGGAACCACTGACCTAGGAGATTCACAAAAAATACTTGCCAAATAAATATGTGTGTTGCGGTTGTTCCCAATGTTCTTTTCTTAAGGAAATGAGAATAATTAGCAAAAATAAGGGAGAAAAATGAACCTTTTTTTTAATACGCTGACCCTTTTATTGTCTAAAGATGACATAATGAGTGAACATGCTGTAGTTAGATTGGGTTAACTATGTGCTATGATGTGACAAATTAGGAACAATGCTAGGTCCAATTAGAGTCCCCACAGATTCATGCCTCAACTAGACAAAGAAAGGAAACAATAATTGTTTTTTCAAAATGTGGTTATCAAAAACAAAAAAGCTAAAACTTTCTCAGATTCTTCTGCTATAGAGAGACACAACATAAGTAAGACTCGTTGGCTAGAAACTGAAGAATTACAGACCTTCATATAATTAAAGATCTTTGTTGTATGACATTTCTGTCATACAGCTTAACCATTTCTCTGCTTTGAGGATCAAGGAATAGCAATGTTAATGTGTCTGTGTAATATCTCTAATGTATAATATTTCTAAAATTTCAATCCATTTTGCTTCTGCTTTCTCTGTTTTTTTCAGCTTTGAATCTAGGAAAGTTGCAATGAGCATAATAACATTCCTTTGATATGCCTATTGATTTCATTATAAGTTTTGATGTTTTATATATACACACACACACACACACACACACACACACACACACACACACTTTGGCTTATCTTCAATAAGGAACTATTTTGTTTCTTAATTCTTGACATGGGATGGGTCAGGTTCTACCATATCATTTTTATATGATCTCTAGGTCTATGATTCTGTTCCTTTTGGGATGGGGTTGGTGTTGTTTCCCAGCAAAATATGCCCTAATACTAATCAAAAATAATAAGCTAACATTCTTTCCAATATTATATGACATTTTTAAAACCAGGAAAGCCCTAGGAACTGGAATTGGGGACAATGTCTGCTAAGCATTAAAAATAAACTATGAATAGTCCTTAGCAAAATGTATAAACACCAAAAGAATAAACAAAAAACAAATGCATATTTGTTTCTGTAATCAGGAATCTTCACCATTACAAAATGAGCTAATGACTGATACTTATCTCCAGTTTCCTATATGTTTTGATCATTTATAACACTTCAATACACCTGTACATAATATTTTTCCATTCAAATTTGGAAGCATTCCTTAACCAAACTTATAACTAACCTATCTTAATTTGACTTCATTAAGAGTGTTTTATCTCTATGCTCAAACTTGACATTTACTTGATTAGTTTTTATTTGGGTCTTCTCTACTATATAATTTATCTTTCCTCTTTGGGTTATGCGATTCCTAAGATTTTTTCCATTCACTAGACTCAACTCTATAGAATGCAACCCACATCATGGTCAATCACTTGGCATTCAGCCAGGATTGCTCCAGCTTTCTAAATAAGAGAGATTGTAATACCATGGCCCAACGATCTTCCTATTCATCTCTTAATAGGTGAACCACATCACTGGATAAACTTAAAGGAACGCCATTCTCCATTATCTGTTTTCCCATGCTGAATCCTGTTGGAATGCAAAGTACAAAATATGTTTCTGGATTCTGTTGTCTAATTATGTCCTCAGAGCTCACAATGGACAATGTCAAAATCTAAGCAGTGATTTTGGTGTCTGGATTATTAAGACAATAAGCAAGATTTATCTTTGACATTCTGGGGGCCTCTTCAGTGGACCAGATAATGTGAGCAACAATGTCAATATGATAGGAGGCCATTACAATATATTTGGAGAATGCCATTCTGGATAATTGTGTTTCCTACAATGTTAGTTTGAGTCAAGGTAGATGTAGAGGTTATGTATAACTTATAAAAGAGACCACATTTACACTGGAAAAACAAAACCAAACAACTAGAAAAAAAGGAACTATGATAGCATCTTCTTAACATATTTTTCTGTGCTTTTTAAAAATGGTCTTCAAAAATAAGTTATTTCGTAAACCAATTATATGAGAAATTCTAGACTAGATATTAAAAGAAAATTGTCTAAAGGAACAATGCAGCACATAGTTTACTAAAAAACAAAAATGTAAGAAGATGGCAGTGCTTACATTTGGGGTACCCCTGGGGGTGTTGGAGTAGGGATGGAGATAGCATTGGGGGTAGGGGTGGGGTGGGGTGGAGAAGAGTATGGAGGCAGGGATGGGGTGTGGATGGTGGCAGTAGAAATAGACATGGGGTGGGGTGGGGAT
Organism: Indri indri; assembly: GCA_004363605.1. Classification (NCBI taxonomy): domain Eukaryota; kingdom Metazoa; phylum Chordata; class Mammalia; order Primates; family Indriidae; genus Indri; species Indri indri. Next base: position 26,851 of record RJWJ010001406.1, on the reverse strand, counting down.
GGAGGTGAAGGAGGGGATGAGGGTGGGAGTGTGTGTATATCTCTATATATGTGTACATATCTGTGTGTGTGTGTGTGTGTGTGTGTGTGTGCGCATTTGCAAAATCAAAACTGTGGTAGAGGTTCTTGTTGGCAATCAGACTGACAAAACAAAAATAAGCTTTAATCAAGCACTATGTTTACTTAGCTTTATAAAAGTATATGGGACAATAGATGCAACAAGTATAGCATCTTTATCCCATTGAATGACCCGACAGATTCTAGAGGGAAAACACAGCTTCTTTTGCCTCTTGACCTATATGGGCCATGCATGGCTTCCATGAACAAGACCCAAGGTGTCTGTGGGTCACTTTGATACAGATAAGGAGCCACCTGTTTTCTACCAATCTTTCATACTATTAGAGTTATATGGGCCAAATACCTGCCTGGCCACCCAACCCTACAAAACCAGGTGTGTTCCGAAATATCCAGTGAGGAAGAACAACAGTCCACATTTATCTGAACCTTAACCTTCTCCCCCAAAATGGTGATGTAAGAAATGTAAAAAACAGAAATGTAAGGAAATGGTGGTGCTTACATTTGGGGCACCCATGGGGGTGTGGGAGAAATACAAAGGCCAAGGTACATCCCAGACAGGCCTGCAGAAAATGGGCCAGATAAACCTGTTACTCGCAAACATATAATGACAATAAAATATAATAAATTTTAACATATAGCTATGTAAAATTTTATCGACTAAAGGAAGAAAAAGTCTTTCATCCTAAGTGTGATATTGAGGAAAAGTTTCATACAAAGATTATATTTGAGTTTTGTTGAATGAAGATAAATTTCAGTGGTGACAATGAAGTACAAGATGTTTTAGGCATGGGAAAGAGTATGTAGAAAAATAGACTTGCAAATATTTATGGTGGGAGGTCGGGACTTCAAAATGTTGGAAATACTTTGAATACAGAATTTAAGGGAGACAAAACTAGAAGAAAGTCTGGGCCCAACTGACTGGACTCTCTTGAATTGAAAACATTAATACATTTTTTTCTGTAATTAATTTACACATTTATAAATGACTTGACTTATGTTTACATTATAAAAATATAGACACGGGTCACTATTTATTGAGTCTATTCATAATTACAGAGAACAAAAATTATCTAAATCAGCAGAAGAGAAGTATATCAGGTAAACTTTGCCATCTTCACTTGAAAACATGTGTGTTCATTGACAAAATGCATGAGTTGCATGTGTGTAATGAAAGCTGATACCCATAGTATATTAGGCCTTTCTGAAATAAGGGAAAGTTGAAAGAACTAGAACAGGGAGACTAGAAGTACCAAAATTTCCCAATTGAAATATGCCTTCCCTAATGCATTGTTATCATAAAGGAGCTCCTTTGTGTTTTATTGTTTGCTGATGTCTTGAAATAAAACTTGGGGTTTCATGCAAGCTAGATGTATTCACCACCACCCTGATTTTTTTTAAGTATTTCTTTTATTCCTAGCCTAACATTAATATCATGCCAAGTTCCTATGGTTTCTCTGACAATATTGAAATGAAAATATGTCATAGGGACAAAAAGACTGTGAGTTAAATCCCAGGAATTAAGGTGATTTTGTTATGAAATCTTCTTCATTATTACATTAGCACTTCCATGTCTTTGAAAATTTATATAGAAATGGTTTCTTATAAAAAAGATTCAGTTCTAAGGGATAATACTATCATCAGTGAATTAATTAAGTATAATTTAGAGGGAATTAGGATGATACTTGTTATATTCTTCTCATCTGAGATTGTATGACTATTTTGATCTTTATTATTAAAAATTTTATAGTAATTTTTGGAGTGTTTACTTCATTCTTTAAAATTCCCAGCCAGACTAGTTTAGATATATGCCTAAAGCAAATTCATCCCCTTGAATACACTTAAAAAAAATTGTATGAAGAAATAACCTTTTCTTCATTTTACAAATCAGAATATTATGTATATTTTTCTGACAGTGAAGTAATTCTATGCTCATTTATTAATAATTTTGGGGTTCAAAAAATTTAAAGTAGAAAATAATACCACTGATGACCTACCTCCAACTTGGATGCAATCACACCAACTGCTGCTGTGTTTATCTTCTAGAAATTTTCACATTATTTTAAAGCGTACATTCTGATATTTCTTACCTAACATGAAGACATAATCTTTCACTAAGTATTGCTATTTTTTTGATAAAACTCCCTTTAATGTTCACGTGATATTTAAATACTTGGCTGCATGATAATTTATATTACAATTTTTAATTTGGGGGGATTTGTAGGTAGCTTACAGTATTGAGCTGGGGTGGTGAATATATTTGAGAATACAACTTTTTGTTTGTATGATTTTTATTATATGCTTATAAAATGTTTTTAACATTTATTTCTCTTTTAATTTTTTTAAAATTTTTAATATGCATACACAATAGTTGTATATATTTATGAGGTACATGTGATATTTTAATATAGCCATAAAATGTGTAATGATCAAATTAGGGTAATTGGGATATGCATCACCTCAAGTATTGATCATTTCTTGGTGTTCGGAACATTCCAATTCCACTCTTTTAGTTATTTTGAAATACACAATAAATTATTGTTAACTATAACCATCCTAAACACTACTAAACATTAGATCTTATTCATTCTATCTAGTTGTATTTTTGTCCCATTAACCATCCCCAGTTTATCCTCCCTTCCCCGTTACCCTTTCCAGCCTCTGGTAACCATCATACTACTTTCTATCTTCATGAGTTCATTTTTAAAATATTTTTAGCTACCACATATGAGGGAGAAGATGTGAAATTTGACTTTCTGTGCCTTACTTAACATAATTTCCTCCAGTTCCATCAGTTTTTTTGCAAATGACAGGATTTCATTTTTTTATGTCTTAATAATATTTCGTTGTTTATATGTACCATATTTTCTTTACCCATTCTTCTGTTGATGGGCACTTACGTTGATTTAATATATTGGGTATTGGGAATAGTGCTGCAATAAACATGGGAATACAGAAAGCTTTTCTATATGCTGATTTCCTTTCTTTTAGATATATACCCAGCAGTGGGATTGCTGGTTCATATGATAATTTTAATTTTAATTTTTAGAAGAACCTCAATACTGTTCTCCATAGTGGCTACACTAATTTACATTCCCACTAACCATGTATGAGGTTCCCCTTTCTCTACACCCTCACTATCTTTTGTTATTGCCTGTCTTTTTGTTAAAAATATTTTAATGAGGTGAAGTGATATCTCATTGCAGATTTGATTTGCATTTCTCTAATTATAAGTGATGTTGAACTTTTTTTCATATAGCTGTTGGCCACTTGTAAGTTCTTTTTTTCTTTGAGAAATGTCTATTCAAATCTTTCGCTCATTTTTAATCAGATTATTCAAATTTTTCCTTTTGACTTTTTTGAGCTCCTTATATAATCTTCTTATTAATCCCTTGCCAGATAGGTAGTTGCCAATATTTTCTCCCATTCTGTGGGTTGTCTCTTCTCTCTGCACTGTGTTTGTTTTGCTGTGCAGAAATGTTTTAGCTTTATGTGATCCCATTTGTCCATTTTTACTTGGGTTGCCTATGCTTTTGTGGTATTACTTGAAACACATTTGCCCAGATCAATATCCTGGAGTGTTTCCCTAATGTTTTCTTCTAGAAACTTCATAGGTTCAGGTCTTAGATTTAAGTCTTTAATCCATTTTTATTTGATTTTTATACGATTTTATAATGAGTGATAGAAGTCTCATTTCATTCTTCTGCATATGCATATCCAGTTTTCCCAGCACCATTTTTTGAAGAAACTGCCCTTTCTCCAATGTATATTTGTGGCACTTTTATAGAAAATGAGCTGACCAGAAATGTGGATTTATTTCTGAATTATCTGTTCTGTTCCATTGATCTATGTTTCTGTTTTTATGCCAGTAACATGCTTTTTGGTTACTGTAGCTTTGTAATATAATTTGACATCGGGTAATATGAATTCTCCAGCCTTGTTCTTCTTGCTGAGGATGACTTTGGCTATTCTGGATCTTTCGTGGTTCCATATAAATTTTCTGTTTCTGTGAAGAATGTCATTGGTATTTTGATCAGGATTTCATTGAATCTGCAGAATGCTTTGGTAGTGTGGCCATTTTGACAATATTAATTCTTCCAGTCCATGAACACGGACTATCTTTCTGCTTTTTGTGTCCTCTTCAATTTCTTTTATCAATGTTTTATAGTTTTCATTGTAGAGGTCTTTCACTTTTTTGGTTGAGGTTATTTCTAGGAATTTTATTTTATTTGTAGCTATTGTAAATAGGATTACTTTCTTATTTTCATTTTCAGATTGTTCTCTGTCGGCATATATAAATGTGACTGATTTTCGTATGTTGATTTTGTATCCTGAAACTTTATTAAAGTTATTAGTTCTAATAGTTTTTCAGTGGTGTATTTAGATTTTTCTAAATTTAAGATCATGTTGTCTGCAAACAGGGATAATTGACTTCTTTCTTTCCAATTTGGATGTCCTTTATTTCTTTCTTTTGTCTAGTCATTCTAGCTAGGACTTTCAGTACTATGTTAAATAACAATGTGAAAGTGGGTATCCTTATATTGTTCCAGTCTTGGGAAAGGCTTTCAGTTTTTTTTTTTTTTTGTTTCCATTCTGTATGATCCCAGCTGTGTTCTGTCTTACATGGCTTTTATCATCTTGAGGTATGTTCCTTGTATACCCAGTCTTTTGAGATTTTTATCATAAAGGGATGCTGAATTTTATTGAATGCTTTTTCAGCATCATTTGAAATGATCATATGACTTTTGTCCTTTGCTCTGTTGATATAATGCACCACACTGATTGATTTGTGCATGTTGAACCATCTTTGCATCCCTGGGATGAATCTTGCTTGATCATTATGAATGATCTTTTTAATGTGTTGTTGAATTTGATTTGTTAGTATTTTGTTGAGCATTTTTGTATCTATGAGCATTAGACATGTTGGCCTGTACTTTTCTTTTTTTGTTGTATCTTTGGCTCCTCTGGCATGAGGATAATACTGACCTCATAGAATGAGTTTGGAAATATCCCCTTCTCCTCTATTTTTTGGGAATAGATTGAGTGAACTTTTATTTTTCAAATTAGCTAAAATAAGAAAATCTATTTTTGCCTCTTAGAAATGACATTTTTCCCTATAGTTGAACCCCTGAGTTGAGGTATCTCAATTTTAAAATGACTCTTAATCAATCCATTTGCTCATTTGAGAAATTTAAATACAGCTGAGTATACAAGTTTACTTTGTGAATAAAGTTATAGAGATGTTACATTGAACACAGCATGGATCATTTATTTTAATGTTACATATGATGAAGAAAAGTGATTCCAAAAAATATGGATGGAAATAGAATTTTGCTAATACAATCACATTTGTTAATCCCCAAACTCTCTTAGTTAATGTGCTAGCAGGGGAAAGAGGGAGCTAGAGCATTCAGACTTGGTTAATAAAGTCACTATTTATTAAGATGTGGGCAGGGTATAGGGCAACCAGCAAGGGATGGTGAAATACCCTAGGGCTAGCAATTGAGGAATAATATTATCAATACTAGGACTGAGGAAATAAAAGAGAATAGTTATTGGAACATGGAGAAGTGAGCTGGGTGGACAGGTGAGCTGACATGAGCTTTGGCCTTTGTTAAGGGATGAGGTGGCCCACAGAGAGATGGCATGGATAGATTTATAAGAAATAAACACTCTGATTTGAGTCTCCATCCACCCTCTGACCTCATTTTGGTGTGTCTCCATTGGCCAAACCTATTTGGCCAGCAGAAAGCAAAGGAAGTGCTGATAGAGATCAGTTTCCTAGGACAGAGAAGGGTAGAGAAGAATTAAAAGGGGATCTGGTTTAGCAAATAAAAGCACACTCATCCTTGAAGTGATTCTAAGACAAATTCTTGAGGTTGGGGTAGATATTGTTTTGTGAACAAATAATCACTCTGTGTATTGTTTGCTTTGTAAATAGGGGCAGAACTCTATATTATAAAGCAAAATGGAAAAAAAATACTTATGTGAAAAAATGCCTTGTTGAACTTCAGCTCTGGGGGTAATATAACTGCTAATAGTTATAGCTTTTGCAACTAATTTGTTTTTATTTATTCATGTAGTTAGTTTGTTCTTGCTATATGTCAAACATGGTGCTAAGTACCAGGCATGATCTCTGTCATTTGATCCCCCTTACATATTAGAGGGCTTAAGTGGCTTGCCCACAGATACCCAAGCTAAGCAAAGGTGGAGCCGAACTTTTAGGATAAGCAGGGTGCCCCAGGAAAAAGACATCACTCTGGATAATGTTTCCATCATCTGAAACAACCCACCAGAAAACAACAACTGACAGCTCAAGGTCATTTTGGCAGCATCCCTATCAGGAGAAAGAACAAGTCTTTAATTCTTGAAAGGGGATCTGTATGGTGCATCGCGGATGCACCATAGTAAATATGAATCTCTTCTTTAATTCATAAGTGAAATAGTGTAAATTATGCAACTATATACATATACATGTGTACTCTATTGTATGCACACATATATAGTTATAAATATTGAATAAGGAAGGTACAGCATAGTCAATTAAACATACTATAGTAACACTATATAAAATATTTAATGTACACACTTACATATGCAAAAATATATATGTGCCTTTCTATTCAATCTGTGTTATTCCTAGATAGAAGAGGCTCATTAAAAAAAAGAAAAATTGTAAATTCTTCAACTGCATAAATCAATGTGTTCACACATTAAATTTGTTTTGGATCCTGGAATTAAGGCAATCGATTGCTGTCCATTATTGGCACAGTTTCTGAATTTCTGGGTCTGGATGATTGATGATATTGTAAATTCTACATGCTTATCATTATTAAAGAAAAATAAATATAGCCTTCTGTGAGTGGCCCTGATTTTATGTTCACCCAATTGCACAAATTGTTTATTTTTATATTCAGGGCTATAAACTGTAATTCATGATTCAACTTCCCACTTAACCTCAAACTGTTTCTTCTGTAGTCTAATAAATCGATATAGAGAAATCAAGCTGCCCCTCTGGGATGATTTCTAGGATGTAGAACCAGAACATAGTAGAGATTTCAGAGAAAGAAAAAGGAAATGGCTGTATTACATATATTTTATTTAATTTAGTCTTCACAATACACCCTAATCAAGAGTTATTTCCAGATAAAAAAATCTAACTTAAAGACTTAAGATTAATTTGTCTGAGGTCACCTGAAATATTTTTGCAGAGCCAGGATTTAAACCTAGTTCTATTGACCAATGTCCAAGTTTTAATACACTATTCTGTTTCACCTGCTAGGAAATTTTTTCAAAGGTATACTTGCATTTGAGGTGTCTAACTGGAAGCACATACAAGATGAGTACCCTGGTGTAACACCAGGTACTTTCTTTTCCCATTTTTCCCATTTGCAATTCTTGCCACGGTTCTGTTCCTCTTTGGAAGAGAATGGGTACAGATGTATTAAAAAAATGAACTCTTAAAAAATGTTAAAATCTTAAAGCAAATGAAGCAGTGAAGTGCTCAGATAGAAGTTAAATGAAGCTTCTTGGGGTTAACTTGGAGATTTGGTTTAAGATTCTTCAAGTCTTGGACAAGCCTGCACCTGTCCACAAATTCTGCTTTTCCTTCTCTAATAATTCAGCTGCTGACAGTTGGAGCTTTGCTTCTGCTTCATTACTCTGCTCCTGGGAAGTAGTATTTTCTCAAAATTTTGGTGACATTTTCATTTCTCATGTTTAAAGCATCCCTCTCCACCTCTTCTAAGGGTCACACATTTCTACCATCTCAGACAGATGGATTTTCTCATTTTTATTCAATCTGGTAATGTTCAAATTCAGGTGCTCATTTTTTTTTTCCTTTGATTTACCACTGCTCATTTACATCTCTGCCCATTACACAGAGGTGTCAGTGTTCTTCCTTTTTATTTATTTATTTATTTTTTTGCCTCCAAATCACAACTCAGTGGGTTTACATCAGTGGAGATATTTTAGATTTTTCAAAGTATATAATGGGCTTTTTATAGTATCAGTGAAAAGATGAAATGAAAGTAGAATTAGTATAAAATGGTGATTCCTCAGAAACATGTGCAATGAAAAAAGATCATGATATATTTTAAATGTGCATTTATTTTTCAGGTTTTCAGGATAATCTGTGTATATATGTGTGGGTCTTTCCCTCTGTTTCTGATGGTTTAATTTTCAATATTTTTAAGGCCCTGCTTGGATGTCAATACCTTCAAGAAACCTCCTATGTTTTTCTTCTAAATTCCCAAGCATACTAATGTTACCAATATTGAGTCATATTTTATCAAATCAAATATTATAACACATGCTGATGTATTTTTCATGAGTCAAAATACTTGAACCTAGCAAGTTTCAGAAAAGCAGGAATGAATTTAGAGCAAGATAAAAGTTTTAGAACCAGGCTTCCAGCTCTTAGTGATTATGAGACATTGATTTGGTTGCTTAATATTTCTAATCCTCCTTTTTTCTGATCTCTAAAATGGTGCAAATGCCAGTGCCTACATTATCATACTGTTGTGAGAACCAAATTAATAACTATATGCAAAATTCATAAATTCTTAGCATAAAATGTGAAATATGCTAACTTTTATAAAATGCTTTGTATTATTATTGATATGAAGAGTGTTGGAGATTAAAAGCCTTGGGTCTCAGATGGTAAGGTGATTATCCACTCTTGAGTTTTGGAGCTTTCAGCTATGAAATGAGGAAAATAAAATAAAAAGCAAACAGCAGAAAAAGGAGACAGGTTTTGTTTGTTTGATTTTCTTTATGTCATAGTAATCAACTCTGGACATTATTATTCAAAATGTGCCCTTAAATGAATTCATCATTCCCATAGCCTAGGACAGTGTTGGAGTATTCTTTTACAACCAGTTTATTAAGATATAGTTTTAGAATATTTTCATCACCACAAAAAGAAATCCCGTACTTTTTAGCTAACATCCTCGTCCCTGCCACACACACACAAATACACACACAAACACATACACACACACAACACCCACACACACACAACACCCACACACACACACACAATCTCTCTTCTCCACCCAGGTCCAGACAACCATAAATATATTTTCTCTAAAATATAATATTTTTTCTCATGAACATTTCACTTAAATAAAATCACGTAACGTGTTGCCTTCTGTGATTGTCTCCCTTCATGTAACAAAATGTTTTCAAGGTTTATCCATGTTGTTACTTATATAAGTATTTGTACCATTATGTATTTCAACCAGCAATATATGAGCATTCTGATTTCTCCAGATCTTCACCTACATTTGTTATTTACTGTGTTTTGTTTTTGTTTTATTTTAATAATAACCATCCTAATGGGTGTGAAGTGGTATTTAATTGTGGTTTTGATGTTTTTTCCCCTAATGATTAGGAATGTTGACCATCTTTTCTTGTGTTTGTTGGCTATTGGTTTATCTTCTTTGAGGAAATGTCAATTCGAGTCTGCCGATTTTTCAGTTCGATTGTTTGGTTCCTTATTGTTGAGTTGTAAGAGTTATTTTTATGTTGTGTATATTATTTTTTTACCACATGTATGCTGCAAATACTTTGCCTCATTATGTGTCTTCTTTTTACATTCTTGATGGTATCCTTCGAAGCACAAAAAGTCTTTTTTTTTTATTTTAATGAATTTGAATTTGTCTTTTGTTTGTTTTGATCACTTGTGCTGTTGGTGTCATATCTAAGAAACCACCACCAAATCCAAGGTTACAAAGATTTACTTCTTTTCTTTAGAGTTTCATAGATGTAGCTCTTACATTTAAGTCACTGATCCATTTTGCTTCCATTCAATGGTCTTGACCCCTTGATGGAAATCAGCTGGCCACAGGTAAATTACTTGATGTCTGGGCTCTCAATTCTGTTCCATTGATGTATATGCCTATGCTTATACCAGTACGAAAGCATCAAGATTATTATTGCTTTATAGTAAGTTTTAAAATTAGTAAGTATAAGTCCTTCAACTTTGTCCTTTTTCAGATAATTTTGGCCATTCTGGGAACCTTGAGTTTCCATATGAATTTAGAATCAGCTTATCCATTCTACAAATAAGTTAGCTAGCAGTATGATAGAAATTGTTTTAAATATATAGATTAACTTGGTAAACATTACCTTCTTAACAATATTAAGTTTTCCAGTTCATAAACATGAGGTATGTTGTCATTTATTTAGGTATTTAATTTCTTTCAACAATTTTATAGTTTTTGTGCTGTGAGTTTTGCACTTTAAAATATTTTTTCCCAAATATTTTATTATTTTTCATATTTTTTTAAATTTGTGGCTTTTAAAAAAATAATTGGATTGTACTGTGCATGTGTACACAAATATAACTGATTTTTACATACGGGTACACCCTGCAACCTTCCTGAATTCATTTAAAAATTTTAATATTTTTAATGGATGCCTTAGGATTTTACTTGTATAAGATCACATTATCTTTGAGTAAAAAGGATATTGCTTTTATTCTTTCCAACCTAGATGATTTTTAGTTCATTTTCTTGCCTAATTGGTCTTGCTACAACCTCTAGTATAATGTTAAATAGAAAGTGAACATCCTTGTTCTGTTCTTGATCTTAGTATGATGCTTATTGTGCATTTTTTATAGATGCTCTGTATCAAGTTGACTAAGTCCCTAATGAACTTAGATTATTTGGTATTTTTATCATGAAAGTGTGTTGGACTTTGACAAAATGTTTTTTTGTAACTCTAGATATGATCATGTAGTCTATTTTTTATTCTATTGATATAGTATATCAATTGATTTCTAGATGTTAATCCAATATTGAATTCCAGGGATAAATCTTAATTGGTCATGGTATACAGAATTATTACACATTCTGGGATTTCTGTTGGTAATATTTCATTGGAGAATTTTGTCTTTTGAGATAGTTTTTTTGAATACTAATTTAATATCTTTACTAGTTCCATGAAAATTTTCTGTTCCTTCCTGAGTCAGTTTTGGTAATATATGTCTTTCTAAGAAATTTTCCATTTCATCTAGATTGCCTAATTTATTGATATGCTAACATTCGTGCTATTCTTTTGTAATCTTTTTTATAAAACAGTTTTTTAAGGTAGGTAGTAATAGCCCATCTTTAATTTCTAAATTTCATAATTTGAGTCTTGCATCTCTTTATCTTGGTCAATCTACCTGAAAATTTGTCCGTTTCGTTGACATTTACAAAGAATCAACTTTTGGCTATGTTGATTTTCTCTATTGTTTTTCTGTTTTTCATTTCATCAGTATTCACTTAAATCTTCATTATTTCCTTCCTTTTGCTGACTTTCGGTTTATTTTTTTATTTTTATTTTTTCTAGTCTACTAGGGTAGAAGTTTCAGTTCATTGCTTTCTCAATGTTCCTTCTCTCTTAAATGTAGGCATTTACAGATCTAAAAGTCCCTCTAAGAACAGATTTAGCAACATTCCATAAATTTATACATATATGCTTTGATTTTCATTTGTGGAAAGTATTTTTCAGTTTTCCTTGTGATTTCTTTTTGGACTCATTTGTTGTTGAATAGTTTGTTAAATTCTACATGATCGTGAGCTTACAAATTTCTTGTTATTGATTTCTAATTTTATTCCATTGTGGTTATAAAGCACATTTTGAATTACCAATTTGTTTAAATTTATTGAGGTTTATCTTATGACCATGTTACATGGTCTATCATGGACAATGCTTTAGGTATACTTAAGAAGAATATATGTTCTGCTCTTGCTGTCCTTAGTTTTCTACGGATATCTATTATATCTTGGTTTACATTGTTCATGTCATCCATTTGCTTCTTGATCTCCAGCCTAGTTTTCCTACTTACTTTTGAAAATACTTGTTGATGTGTTCAATTATTCTTGCTGAATTATCTATTTTTATCTTTTTTTGTCCAATTTTTATATCATGCAGTTTGGTGCTTTGCTATTTTATGTGTGTGTGTGTGTGTGTGTGTGTGTGTGTTTTATGTGTATATATGTATACACACATACACCCATGCCCACATGTATATATTCTATATATTAATATATTCATATATATTGAAGAACATATATATTGATATAAATATATTTGTTTCCATTGCCATATATGTAAACTGTATATTATGTTTGTACATAAATTAATTTTATAATTTATTGATACTTTTATAATTTTATTGATGTAGTTTGATATAATTCAGCCACTTTATTTCTGTTTCTTTTTATCTCACAGCTTTTTTGTGTTTTTGTTTATCTGTTCCTTCTTTATTGCTTTTTTTCATTAGCTGATTTTTTTGCAAAAGTAACATTTTAATTTACTTAATGGGTTTTTAAAAATTATTTCTTTAGTGGTTGCTCTAGTGCTTACCATATAAATATTTACTTATGAGAATTTTTATGATAAATTTTTATGGGAATATACTATAGAGTAACATTAATTAATTTTAATGACATATAGAAATGTGTAGCTCCTTTTCTCTCTTCTCCATTTTTATGCTATTGGTTTAACATGCATTGTGTATTTATATGTTCCATACCCAACACTACATTGTAGCAATCATTACTTCATATATAAATTTATGTCTTTTAAGAATCTGAGAGAAGTCATAGAAAATATATTTTATGGAGTTTATATTATAATCTTTTTAATTTCCTTTTCTGAGTATTTTCATTTGTTCCTGTGTATTCTAGTACCTACTGGTTTCAAATGCTTACTGTAATTCATCTTTTCTTCCATTCACCTTTTTTGTGCTGTTATTGTCAAATATATTACATTTGTATATGTCATGGCCCCCCCAAATACAATTATATATTATTTTTTTATTATTATTTTTTATTATTTCAGCATATTATGGGGGTAAAGATGTTTAGTTTATGTATGTTGCCCTTTGCTTTTTAAATCAGTTAAGAGAAGAAAGTAAAATAAATATGTATTCATAAAGCCTTTTATATTTACATAATTATTTTTTCAATTTTCTTTGTTTTTTGAGTGAGTTTGAATTATTCCCTCGGGCCATTTGCTTTTTAGCCTGATGACATTCTTTGCCTATTTCTTGTAAGATGGGTCTTCTGGCAATAAATTTTTTTTATATATATATATATATATATTTGGAATGCCTTTATTTCAACTTCATTTTTAAAAGATTTTTTTCATTGGAACTTGGTTAACAGTACTTTTCTTTGAAAACTTTGAATATCTTATCTTAATGTTTGCTTGCATCCATTGCTTCTTATGAGAAGTAAAATGATAATCCTACCAGGTTTTTCTTATAAGTGATGAGTCCTTTTGCAACAATGTCTTGGGAAATGCCTTCTATATTGGCTTGCCCAATTAAATTTGGACCCGTTTATGAGGATACATTTTGATATCAGTATTCAATATAAGTTTTAATCTCAGAGGCAGTTTTTACCTGTCTCTTTCTCTGGTTCTCTCTGATAAACTAGTTAGTATCTCTAACGAAGGCATGAGTCTTATTTTAATTATTTTCACCATAGGCTCCATGGCTTTTGAGAGAATCACTGAACTTTAACATCCCCACATTCAGTTGCAAAGTCAGTTCCTTTGGGAAGAGCTTCTGAGAGCTCTTTTATAACATGTCTTCCCTTCTGGAAAAATCTCCGAGTCACTGCTGTGGAGCTGGGGACAACCACAGTAACCCACTTTTCTCAGCATGACATCGCTGAACTAGAAACGGGATACTACGTAGAGGAAAGTTAGTAACCTCTGGTCTTTTTATCTTACCACTTTCAGCATGGAATATTTGCCTTACTAATGAACTGGGTCACAGATAATTAGAGTCCCAGTATTCTCAGTAAGCCATGTTCAGGGTAGAGTCTCCACCTCAAAAACGGATGTAGAGTGGACAAATAATGCATTCACATCTTGGCCATACTCATCTGGAACTTAGGCTCTTCAGCAAGCATTTAAGAGAGAGAATGATAAATGCTGACGTCCTACAATTTCTTGAAAGATACCATAGACCTGAAAAACGAATTGAGAGTAGAAGAAGTCCTGTGTTCTTGGCTGCACTCATCTAGAGCAGAGTTTCTGTCACACTGAGCTTGGAGTGGATAAGAAGGAACAGATTGGTTCAAATGTCACACACTCTTCCTTATCTTACTGCATTTTAGTAAATTTTCTTGAATAAATGTTTCTTCATTTATTGTATGCTCTTAGATCCATTTCCAGAAACTTTAAATGCTTTTTCTTTATAATTTTCGTAAATTTCACTAGGGAACAGTTCTGGAGAACATCTCATGTTGCCATTCTGAATATGTCTGTACTCTTTAGTATTTTTCTGTATTTATTATTTCTTGGTTGAGATGTTGAGATTTTCCACTTATTATATATCATGACTGTATTTTAGTCCTCACCATAATTATAGTAGCTGTTTTAAAGTTCTTTTCCTCTAATTCAAACATCAGAGTCATCTCAGGGTCTGTTTCATTGACTTGTTTTGTTTTTATCACGTCTCATGTTTTCCTCCTTAATCTTGGTTTACATTTTACTGCGTTATTTAGATACCTATGATAGATCTATAGATACCTATGATAAATTGTAGGGAATCTGGACTATGCTATTTTTCCTCACAGGGTGTTGAATTGTATTCTGCTGGTAGTTAATTAACCGGTAGCTCCTGTTTAGCCATTTAGTCTTACTTCTATACTTTGCTATTTCCATTTATTTTTTGCATGAAGTGTGGCTCTAACTCTGGTGTGTGATTCTTGCTTGCCAGGTTTTTCAAGGGTTTTGGTTGAATACCTAAGGTGTTTAATAAGATCTCTTCACCTTGTAACTTGTCAGGGCCAGAATTTCCATGTTTCAATTCTAACATAAATTCTGATATCTCTATTTATGTCTCAGCTCTTGGTTAACATCTCTGTTAGGCCTTTATGTGATTCAACGTATGCAAACACAACAAAGCCCTCACCTAGGACCTACAATAAATGCTTATGCAGTATTCTGTCTCTTCTCTCCTCAGTTTCATAGTCTCTGGTAACTTGCTCAAAAGTTATAGCATCTCTGAGCACTGACCTCAGTCTCCTGAGCTTCTCCATCATCTGCCCAGGCTGTGTCTCCTTAATATGCCATCTTTCATGTACCCACAGTCACAAAAGGCAGAAAATATAGTGGACTCACTTTATCTGCTTCCTCTAAAATTTCACAGGCATATTTTACTTGTTGCTCATGCCTGAATATAGAGGATTTATATATTTTTTTAGTTCTATAATTTCTTCCACTGTGAGGGCAAGTCTTGTAACAATTAGACTCATATGGCTGGCAGCAGATGGCTATATATATTTTTCTTCCTTAAGTTAATAGGAATTATTATTTGTACCCACGGACTTTGCAGGAAGTGATTATTCCTAGGGTCCATGGAAATATTTGATAATCAGTTCCCCCAAAAGACTAGGCTTTCTGACAATAAGAGTTAGTAGAAACACAAAGTCATTGTAATTTGATTAAATTAAATAAGTGTATCTTTATTACTTACTACAACCTTAAAATCCAAGGCATTTGTGTTATAACAACTTGGATGCTTTTGTGTACAAGGTTTCCATTCACTGAGATAAGGTGTACTCTCTATAAAGCTGGTTTTGGGGAAAGGATCTTGAGTTCAAGTTTTGGGGATATAGAACTTACAGTGTGTATGAAATAATAAAAATATATCCCTGTTAGTCCTAGGTATGCCTTAGTAAGGCATATATTATAGTTAATGAAGAGAAAGTCTATGACCAAAGCTTAATCAATTACCTGTGTCTTCAACCAGGCTGTAAGACATATGATTGCAAAACCATTTTGATTCGTCACTGGATAACAGAATAAATGTATAGTTTTTAATATTATCCTGGCTAGGTTTGTCAAAGAAACTGAGCAGAGATAATTTTGAGAAATCGGGGCATAGTGATACTGGATGATGTGTGGTACTGCCTGGACTGATACTCTCACTGAATTTCTATTTAACTGGGCAGGGTCAAAAAAAAAAAAAAGTATTCAATGCAGAGTTTTAAGTTGTGGCTTGGTATAAAATGTTGATGCCACTGGCATCAACAGGGTCTTCACAGGCTCTTCTGTGAAAGTCAATATGCATGAGCAATATATTCCAAGTTAAACAGAGGGGTTCAGTTTTTGTTGGAGGAGCAATGTAACTATAGATACCTATGATTTTTATCTCCTGAGGGCAGATTTTTCTGATGAACAGGCAATAATGTTTCTTTCACGAGGTACTTTTAAAAATATAAATTAATGTCTTAGCACTGTGGCTTCTGTAGCAGTCTCTTGTGTTTTAGAATAGCATGAATCAATTCACCATGTCTAGAGCCCTCTCACATTGTAAACCAGTGAAATTAAGTTTGTGAATCTGAAAAGCTGAAAAATCACCTCTGGGACTGAGGAAAATGTGAGAATAAGGCTGAGAAGCCATGATTCCCTATCCATCTTCCCACACACTTACATAGCCTCAGTCATCTGGGGAAAAAAGAAAGGTTTTCAACACACCAGTTAAAGGTTGTGAAAGTGACCTAGAAAATTCTTGGAGAATTTAAGTTGAAACACTTTCTTTAATGTCCACTGAAAGGAAAAGCTAAACCTTTATTTCTCAGAATGAAAATTGTGGCCAAAACAAGTGTATAAAAATGGCTAGAGTGAGATGAATAAAGACTGTACTTCCAGGTAAGCTGTCTGAATTTATCTAGTCATTCTCTAAAATAGTCTCATCATATTCAAATCACTGGAAACACTGTGCGTTTTGTGTGTGTGTGTGTGTGTGTGTGTGTGTGTGTGTGCGTGTCTGTGTGATGATTTATATAATAACCAAACATTATTCTCGGCCATAGAAATACATAACTTCTCCATAGAAATCAGAAAACTTGACATTCAAGAAATATCTAATTTAGGATTATAACACTATAGTTTTCTCCCTAAAAATATGATATTTTCCCTTTTAGAAGTGTTCTCCTTTGCTTTTTATCTGAACATAATACATGCTGTAATAAGTTTTAACAGTCTTAGCTTCCTGTTTTAAATAAAATAAAAATAAAGGAGAATAAGCAAGATGATTGCTTGGCTTGATTTTTAGATATTTTATACATGCCCAATAAAGTGTTGTTGAATGATTAACAATTGGCATTGAAACAGTATCAGAGGAATGAAAGTTAAAGAAACTCGAGCTGTTCAGTGTACAAAGATAAAGTTTCCATGTCAGCATTCCAAGTATTTGAAATTTAAAGGGAAAAAGACATTAGGAATCATTTGTCCTGCATCCAAGGAGAATACATTTAAAAGAAGGAGTTTGACTCATTGTAAAAGAAAACAATAAGAAGTATCCTACAGTAGTTTAATTTGTTGGCCTTGATTAAGTAATGTGGTTCACTGACTAAAAGGAATGAGAAAAATACTATTTCTTCTTTGGAGATTAGCTGAACTGGTTGCCCTAAAAAGATCTCCTCCGGCATCAGGTCTATAAAAATTTAAATATCTCAAGATTTCAATTAATTTATCCATTCATCCATTAATTAATTCACTTTCAATCTTGAATACCTATTTTATTTCTCTAACTGTGTTAGTTACTAATAATTAGAATTGTGGAAGATATGCATTTCTCTTGACCCTTCATAGCTTCCAGTAGAATAGGGAAGACAGCAAGTAAACAATGTCAGCACCATGTGATAACAACTGTAACTGAGGAAGAAGAGGGAACTATGCAAGCAGAGAGCCAGGGCCCTTCAGCACTAAAGCTTTTCATCATAGTACAGAGTGTTCAGGCATAACAACCGTGGAAATGTCACAGTCCTCAAAATACTTATGTCAAGTATTCTGGGACCAAAGTATAATTTGTACCAGCATCATATTTAGAGAGTGGTGAGAAGCAGAGCCGAACACCCTTTTGCCATTAAATTATTTTCCCTGCATGTTACCCTAGTATAGTCATATTTTTTTCATAAATCTCATACTGTCCATCATTATACTCATTAATAAATTCCTGTGAAATTAACTTTGGAATCTTCTTGTCAAAGAATGAAAAGAGTCCATTTAGATATTCTGCAAATACTTTCCTGGGAAAAAAATGCTGCCGAATATAACATAATAGTTCTTTCCAGGATGGATGCGGTGGCTCACACCTGTAATCCTAGTACTCTGGGAGCCTGAGGCGGGCGAATCATTTGAGCTCAGGAGTTCGAGACCAGCCTGAGCAAGAGCGAGACCCATCTCTACTAAAAAAATAGAAAGAAATTAGCTGGACAACTAAAAATATATATATAAAAAATTAGCCAGGCATGGTGGCGCATGCCTGTAGTCCCAGCTACTAGGGAGGTTGAGGCAGAAGGATTGCTTGAGCCCCGGAGTTTGAGGTTGCTGTGAGCTAGGCTGACACCATGACCCTCACTCTAGCCCGGGGAACAAAGTGAGACTCTGTCTCAAAAAAAAAAAAAAAAAAAAAAAAAAAAAAAAAAAAAAAAAAATTCTTTCCAAGTAGTAGAATGCTATGTAGTAAGGTAAAAGAGGATTTTGCCCCAAATAGTAACTAGAAGTAGCAAAGTAGAATAACCATAAGTCTTTTTTTTCTGTACACACTCCTTATATAATTTTCTTCTTATTAGTTTTGGGCTCCATTTCAAAAAACTGGAGCTGTTTTATACATTTTTATAAAGTATAGCCACAGAAGGCTGTATTTACTGCTGTAGATTGATGTTTTGGTATCAATCTGTATATTATCTTCTTTTAAAAAACAATAACTCAATTTTCTTTTGAATATCTGTTCATTCTGTACTAGTCATTCATGGGCATTGTATGAGGTAGAGCTCATCTGTTATAATAATGTTGTATATTTATTCAGGACACCTTTGTGTAGGTGTGTAGGGCAGTTTCCATGAGCCAGGCACATAAACTGTACTGAAAAATATGACTTAGGTATTTCTATTCACCTTTCATATATGCAAACTGGAAGCAAAAATTTAAGTAACTTGCTCAAAGCAATATAGTTTTAATAAGTAAAGGAGCTTGGACTCAAATCAAGCAGCAGGATCCTAAGGACTAAACTATGGTATGACCAATCAGAACCTTTCTTTTTCTTAAAGGTTAGAAATAAGCTTATGTCCAAATCAAACCAAAGGGATCGATAGGTATTTGGCTTCCAGGAAAAAAGATTCATTCTTTCCACATGGAGTTGAATCTCTGAATATGTAAGGGTTTTTGTTTCTATCCACGTACTATGTGGCTGAAGAAATTAGAACTATGGAAGGATAGGTAACTAAAGTTTGGAACTTACTAGAGAATTGTTGCCACCATTTGGACCATGAATCCAGCTGTGCTTTAATCACTGAATGATCCAGCAATTGAAAAGTATATAAGCCAATGCATTTATGCCAGATTTCTCTGTTTCTTTTAAGAGTGTCTTAACCAACATGGTCACCAGGTTCACAGATTTCAAAGTTTATTGAAGTGCCTTCAAAAACAGAATCTTGGTGCCTTTTGCTGTCAGAGAAAACACAACTTCAAAAATTACATCTTGACGACATGGTCACTTCCCTCTTTGAGGAAAAAAAAATATGCATGTGCATGTGTGTGTTTATACACAAATATAATTCATTCATGAGTTTTAAGTGTTTTCTGTCGTCTTAGTAAAAACAACTATGTATGTGTGTATTTTGTGTGTGTGTGTCTGTGTTTATACACAAACTTATATTTTCTACTATGGTTCGTGTTTGTTTTCTGTCATGTTGGGGAAAATAAAAATGGTCAGGCTCATGCTATTGCTTGTGAACACCAACACTCCTCCCATGCAACCAGAAAATACATCTTTTCTGAATGACTTACAAAATTAATGAAGTCCATTAATATGAGTTAAAAATCTGATAATCTTTGTTTTGTCATGTAAAAAAGTGTTGCATAAAATATAGTTCATAACCACAATTTTTTTTTCTTATTTGTACAACACCAGAAAAACAGGACCAGCAAAGTTGGAATATGCCCTGGAGTTATTTGTTTATTCTGCCATGGAACATTTAATTTAAAGATCTGTATGACTCAGAGAGAGAGAGACTTCCATGTTTGCTCTCTTTGACTTCTGATATGTCACTCCTAATCGTGACAACAACAAACAGATCATGGGCAGATAAAAATAAAATACATCATTCATCATGCTACTTGGCAGGAACCACAAAAAAAAAAAGAATAATCAATTATGGTCTCTGATTCCCCTACCTCAGTCCCCCTTTTCTCTCTATGAAGTCTAGTAAAAACACAATGTGTTTGCAACAATACAATTAACTCTTTAATGGAGACATGAGTAAGATATTTCATCTTTGCATACCTCACACTGCCTCCTCCAGGCCTTGTACAAAGAAGTTCACTAAATGCTATTTGAATTAATGTTTGGAAAAATGCATTGGGTTTTTTCACAATTCAATTTAATAACCCATCACAATGATAGAGCTTTGTCTAGGTCTAAAGATTTCATATGGAGTAAGATCTATATATCTATCTGTTATCAACTGTGTGTGTGTGTGTGTGTGTGTGTGTGTGTGTGTGTGTGTGTGTGTTATCTAGGTCTAAAGATTTCATATGGGGTAAGATCTATATATCTATCTGTTATCAACTGTGTGTGTGTGTGTGTGTGTGTGCACGTACACATCTATTTAATATATCTATATATCTTAACTCAGAAAAGCAATTTTCAACATGAAAAAATCCTATAAAGCAAATAGTTTCTCTGGTTATTTTGTATTTCAATTAAAATCTCTAATGGAATCATCACAACAACTGTTCACCATTTGCTTTTCTCTAGCAAGTAAACTATCTTATATAAATGGAGGTGATCTCATTATTCCATTATACTTACATTTCTATATTTTGTTACCTAGTCACAAGAAAATGCTACCTAGTTCTTATAATTTTTGTATTGTGCCAAGGGAAGTCTAATTATTTAACAGGTACTTAAAGACAATTCAGATTTTTTTTTTAATTATGATTCAGGCTGTTCCCCTGATGGTTTCTCCCAGGGAGAACGCAGACATCCAGACACAGCATTTCCATCTCTACCACTCTAACAGTTTGTGAGGGTATTAACTACCCACTGGCGACACAGTACAGGAGACCTTTGACCATAATTTAGAGTCAAATTTCCAAACTTGAACTCAGGGAAAAAGGGCATTATACTAGCTTCACATAGAAAGGAGCATCACCTATTGAAAACACACGGGATTTTATGTCAGTTGATATGAATCCTAGTATTAATTCTAGCTCTTGACTCAGTAGTGACCACATGCAAATGCCTGTGTTTGTTAAGCAACGAATATCAGACCAGTGGCCAGCAATTCTGCTGTATGAATCCTACATTCATTCATAGGATGGGAAAAATAACTTCAGAGATCCTTTCCCCACAATATTTTAAAATTCAAATCTTGAATCCTTTCAGCTGTAAAATTCTGATAATATTTTCTTACTGCTTGTGCATGGATTTGTTTCAAGATTCACATAAGATGATAGATACGAAATTACTCTAAGAACTATAAAATACAGGCTTTGTTTTTCTGACTGTAAATTGATAACAAAAATAACTGTTAAAAGAATGAATGAAGATATGACAATACTTTATGTTTCTGATTTGTGTGACAGTCAAATATTTTCAAGAAAATACATTAAGTATTAACTGTGCAGCACTTAACTGCGTTAAACCAAGTTACTGAGTCAAGAGGAGCTATGCCTGAGTCTGCTTGTTTGTGCAATCAGGCTTGGGCTAATGTCTGTAGGAATTTCCACCCATATGTTAGGCAATCGCCTGGAGTAAAACATGCTTTGGATCAGTGTTCTTTGCCAGGTTCTTTGCCATAATGCTTTCTAGAACAGCTGGAATATGTTTTCCAAGTGTATATAATAACACCTTAATAGCTGTCTTGCTGTGATTTAGAGATTTTAAATTCATTCCCATGTTTAATTCATCATAAAACTCTCTTCTGACATTTTAATATGCATTTTTTAAAAAATGATGCCTATTAAAAGTTGCCTCTTTTGATGTATCTTTTGATGGCTTTCAATAACAAAGCCAGTGTTGGAGATTTTTTATTTTTTTATATATGAGGAAGACACAGCAAAATGAGTAATGTAGACAGCAGGAATCACTATCTCAATGGTAGGACACCAGTGGCCCATGAGGGAAGATGAGTCTACTAGGAGGTGAAAATCAAAATTTGAAATCCAGTTTCTCTAAACTATGGATTGCCTATGTAAGTTGAAATAGAAAGTAACTGAGCAGTATTGCATGGCATACGTATACCACATTTTATTAATCCACTCTACTCAACTACAAAACACAATGGTGAACTAGCACCTCTTATATTATCCTGCATAGAGCTTGAGCCCATCCTTCGAAGTGAGGTATTACAAGAATGGAAAAACAAGCACCACATGTACTTGCCATCAAATTCGTGCTAACTGATTAACACTAAGTTGCTCATGTGGTAGTAATATTCACTGGGTGCCAGTCAGGTGGGAGAGGGTGAAGCGGGTAGGTAAACTCACAATTAATGGATGCAGTGCACACCGCGTGGGGGAAGGGCATGCTTGTAGCCCTGGCTTGGGCTAGGCAAAGGCATTATATGTAACCAAAATGTTTGTAGCCCCATAATATTCTGAACTTTAAAAAAAAAAACAAGCATGAAAATATTTATATACAAATTAGGTTTATTATCTGTAAAGATATAAATATATCCTTTGTAATATTCACAAAAAAAGAAAATAACTGAATTCGTAACTTTACTTTAAATTAATAGGGGCTTATTTGTCATAACGAAACTAGAAGTCCCAAGGAGACCATCCAGGGTTAGGGCAGGGGTTGAATGAGTTCATCCAAGACCCATGTTATTTCCATCTCTGTGTTCCTCCATTCTAGAAGTAGTAGTTTTGCATTGTGTGATTCTCACCTCATGGTTTTTGACACTGCTGCAGATGCTCGTTGCATCTCTAAGTGTATCTTTTTATTTTTTCATAGCAGAATGAAGTAAGTATGGCAAAAGGGCAGCACAGTTTATTCTTGGAAGAGGTTATAGTTTTACATCAGATGAGAACCCCTTCCTAGCTAATTTATTCATATTTCTTATTAGCCAGAACTGGGTAAAAGCATGTCCTTAGAGCAAACCTGGTCAAGATAATAAGATTTCTAAAAATAGTATGGAATAATAATTCTTTGACTGTGAGGGCCCAGAAATCTGTTTTTTAACCAGTTCTCCAAGTGATTCTGAGCTTGAAAAAGTTGGAGAACCAAACATCTAATATGTATCTTTCCTAGGTCAAGGACACATTTCTCATGATCTAAATAAGCCAGAGATGTGACAACAAGAAAGAAACCGTGTGTTTGGAGGGGCTGGCTATTGAGAACCCAATTCCAAAGCACTTTTAGGAATGCACCTAAACTCTTTAAAATGTTTGTTTTTTTCTTATTTATTATGGGATTAATTCTACCTGCATGTCTGTCACACTAAAAGAGCAAATAGAAATAATATGGAAGAATAGTCAGTATTAACATGGACTGATGAAACAGGAAACAACAAACAAGTAAAGAAAAGAACATGATTTGCTACTACAGTAGGGATGTGAAATTGGAATTGAGAGATCGAGGTGAGAAAATAAGGATAAATAGTCAGACGTTAAAGGTATATAGGAAATGTAATATTTGTTGTTGTTGACTAAGAGTACATCCTTCAGCCTGGACAGCATTCAGAATATAACTCTGCTCTCCAATACAGTGGTACAATAAATACTGTGAATCAACCCAGAATCAGGAGAAAGCAATTAAATTATAGAGAGAAAGATTTTCCTGAATGAAGAGCTAGAGCAAAGCACTTTGCTAAATTAATTGAAGAAGCAAACATCCACAGAAATTAGTTGATTGAATATTACATCGAAAAGGGACATTTATAAATTGCAGTAGAGACTAAAAATAAATTTCTCATAGTAATAAAGGCTTTTAAAAATGACCAACGAAGACATGGATCATATGGGAAAAACAAAATCATGGGGCATGAAAAGATGACAGAAGAAAATAGACAAAGGAAATGAGACCACATTGCATGGCCTGTTTAGGCCATATTGTCCAAAAATTTCCATTAGTCCTTTAGTGAGAAGAAATTAATCTTTAATATCATAACATATTAGATAATAGCAAAATGTTTAGTTTTTAGAATTAAGCAATATCAGGGGCATAGTGAACTTTGTGTCATCCTCTCATCCTCATTCTGAAGTGTAAGTTAAAACATTCTCAATTAATGATTTTGTTATTTATAATACCTTGAATCCTGTCCCCCAGACAGCAGAGGCCCTAATAGTGAGAGAAGCATATGTGAATATTAATTCAAAATGCAAGTGTCTAAAAGGGTTAAACAAAGAAGAATGCCATCCCTTTACCCACAACAGAATGTTCCTTCAACAAGAATTATTTCCGACTAGATTTGCCATATGTACAGAAGTACTTAGTGAATTTTTTAAAAGTACATAAGAGATAAATGATTAATATTATTTTAAAACACCATGAAATGCTAGAGTAAAGAGCAAAGGGAATGTATTTGTGATCTTTTGTGACTTACTTAATGCAAAAAAAAAAAAATATCCTCATGGATAAGTGTATTTCTAATTATCTCAGAAAAGAAGGTTTATACCTGATCAGCTTTGTAACTAGCAGGAAAAGAAATTCTCAGACACTGTGATACTGGGTATATTTTGTGCCTGACTAGACTAATTTGTCACAGAAAATCAGTTTGGTCACTGAAGAGAAACAGGGCATGTCTAAGAATAACTCAAAATATATTTGTTTTCAAAGAGTATACCTGTCAAGTGGGATATTCTTTGTAGCCAACCCATTGTTCCTCTGACTTAAATTCTTTCCACAGTGTAACAAAATGCAGTAATTTTGAAAATGGCATTTTAAGTGAAGCTGTTTATTTATACTTTACACTATATTATTATGTTTCAAAATCAAAATGAATCATTTGATATAAAATGCAGTATGCTTCTGTGAAAAAAGATGCATTGAATACAATATAATTTTATAGATAGAAAGGTACAGAATTCTGGATTGCATAAATATGTGCAATTCATAGGAGCAAGTTACAGTAGAAAAAGCATCAACCTTCCCTCTCTCTATATATATATCTATATAAACACATATATCTCACATATATGTGTGTGAGATATACATATATGTATATATATAAATTTTCTTTACTCATCAGTTGATGGGTACACAAGGTGATTCCATATTGTTGCAATTGTGAATTGTGCTGCAATAAACATTTGGGTGCAAGTGTCTTTTTGATATGATAACTTATTTTCCTTTGGGATGATATCCAGCAGTGGGATTGCTGGATCAAATGGTAGGTCTACTTTTATTTCTTTGAGGAATCTCCATACTGTTTTCCATAGAGATTATAGTAATTTACATTCCCACCAACAGTGTATAAGTGTTCCCTTTTCACTGCATCCATGCCAACATCTGTTGTTTTTTGACATTATAAGAATAGCCATTCTTACATGGGTAAGTTGATTTCTCACTGCGTTTTTAATTTGCATTTCCCTGATGATTAGTAATATTGAACATTTTTTTCATGTATTTGTTGGATATTTGTTTATCTTCTTTAAAAAAAAACTGTTCTTTGCCCATTTTTTGATTGGGTTATTTTATTATTTATTTTTTCCATGCTAATTTGCTTGAGTTCTTTGAATATTCTGGATATTAGTCTTTTTTCAGATATATGGTTGGTGAATATTTTCTCCCATTCTATACGTTGTTTCTTTACTCTACTGATTATTTCCTTTGCTGTGCAGAAATTTTTTAGTTTAAGTCCCATTTATTTATTTATGTTGTTGCTGCATTTGCTTCTGAGGTCTTAGTCATAAATTTTTTACCTTGGTCAATGTCCAGAAGACTTTTTCCTATGTTTTCTTCTAGAAGGTTTATGGTGTCAGATTTTACATTTGGTTATTTAATCCATCTTGAGTTAATGTTTGTACATGGTGAGAGATAAGGATCCAGTTTCATTCTTCTGCATGATTCTCTGCAATTTTCCCAGAAGCATTTATTAAATACAGTATTCTTTCCCCTGTGTATGTTTTTATATGTTTTGTTGCAAATCGGTTGGTAGTAGCTATAAGGTTTTATTACTGGGCTCTCTATTCTGTTCCATTGATCTATTAGTCTGTCTTTTATACCAGTACCATGCTGTTTTGGGTACTATAGCTTTGTAGTACAATTCGAAGACTGGCAATGTGATGCCTCAAGATATGTTCTTTTTGCTTAGGATTTCTTTGGTTATTCAGGATCTTTTTTGATTCCATATGAAATTTGGTATTGTTTTTTCTAGTTCTGTAAGATGATGTTAGTATTTTGATGGGAATTACATTGAATCTGTAAATCACTTTGGGCAGTGTGGACATTTTAATAATGTTGATTCCTGTAATCCATAAGCATGAGACATTTTTTCCATTTGTTGTGTCATCTTTGATTTCTGTCATTAGTGTTTTATAGTTCTCCTTGTACAGATTTTTTTTTTTTTTTTTTTTTTTTTTTTTTTTTTTTTTTTTTTTTTTTTTGAGACAGAGTCTCACTCTCTTGCCTGGAGCAAGTGCCGTGGAGTCAGCCTAGCTCACAGCAACCTCAAACTCCTGGGCTCAAAGTAATCCTACTGTCTCAGCCTCCCGAGTAGCTGGGACTACAGGCATGTGCCACCATGCCCGGCTAATTTTTTCTATATATATTTTTAGCTGTCCAATTAATTTCTTTCTATTTTTGGTAGAGA